>JADLZN010006302.1:0-14575 GCA_018155175.1 Sinocyclocheilus anophthalmus | reverse complement strand
CACGTCTCTACTTCCTCCGCAAACTGAGAAGAGCCAGAGCCCCGGCCCCCAGCATGTGCACCTTCTACATAGGCACCATCGAGAGCATCCTGACCAGCTCCATCACTGTGTGGTATGGCGCCTGCAACGCGTCCGGCCGCAAGACACTTCAACGCATAGTGAAAGCAGCTGAGAAGATCGTTGGTGCCTCTCTCCCCTCCCTTCAGGACTTCCAAAAAAATTGTGTTGTGGAAAAAAAAAACACCCGTCTCACCCGCAAAGGCCTCTGCATTGCAGGTGATCCCACCCACCCGACACACAGCTTCTTCAGTCTGCTGCCATCAGGGAGGAGACTGCGGAGTTTCCAGGCCAGGACCATCAGACTGAAGGACAGCTTCATCCATCTGGCTGTCAGGAAGCTGAACTCCCTCCTGACCTTGCCCCCCCTCCCCTCTTTTGCACCACTGAACTCTGACCCTCTGACAGACTCTCCCACTCCCCCCTCCCAAATACACACACACTGTCACTTTAATCAGTCTGAAATAAGCTCTTTTGCACTACAAATCATTTTTTTGCACTACATCACTATATCTGCACTGTTGTTTACTTTACTTGTTTGCACTCTATCTTCCATATGCCTTGTGCTTTATCTATTTTTTACATTTTACCGTTTTTTGTATATTTGTAATTATTGTTTTATCTGTATTTAGTGTTATCTGTATGCACCAAAGGTCTGAGAGTAACGCAATTTCAATTCTCTGTGGGTATGTGCTGTACATGTGGAAGAATTAACAATAAATCAGACTTTGACTGCCTTGTATACACATTTTATATTTAATAGTTTTTACCTTAATTGTAAAGGATAATGCACTGCTACTGTGCTCGGCATCGCGTCGGTGGTTCTCAGCCTACACGTCGTGCATTAACATCGTTTGATGCACAGCTAGCTTTGCATTATCCCGCTATACCTGATCAATTTGCCCATTGAAAAGTTAAAGCTGGTGTTTTCGATTGTTTGCATGACTGTTTGCAGTGCCATATTTTGACCGTAAGGTAAAATTATAGTTTATTTTGTCAGTTAGCTCGTTACTCGTAGCAAATCAGACGAGATGAGCATTCTTGCGGTAAACCACATTTCTTTGAATTAATTCTCGCATTTATTTGAATTAATTATAGGATAGGAGAGATTACAGTTACCTGCGTCTTGTGTTCCTCTATCTACCAATTTATGAAGCTGTGTTTTTTTACTTTAAAGGGGCTAATGATGCGATTTCAATTCTCTTTCTCTTTGAAGTGTTAAAGATCTTGTAAACTTGCCTAAAGAAGATCTTACGTTGCAAAGACACAGTCTCAATCACAAAGAGATATTCTTTATAAAAGTTAAGAGTCAACCACCCCTACCTAAAACGGCTCGTTCTAACACGCCACATGTCTACCTCACTATGTCTACGTTACGATGTGGGAAGATTTGCATAACGGCGCCCAGATGTTCACGCAAAGAAAGAAGGCGTACTTTTATTCTCGCTGTAGTATTGTAGCCGTCGCCGCGAGGTAGTGGAGACGCTGTGTTTTCGTTGTTGAAAGCAAAACGCTTTGTTTGGCCTTCCAAAAGAGGAGATATCCGCTTCGTCATGCCTAGAGCTGATCCGTGCTGTTCGCTGAGGAAATACATCAACTTCTCGCTGGGGACGCCGGATCGGCTTTTCACCGTGGACGAAGCGGAGTCCAGCCCAGGGTCCGTCACATGTGGTTGCCGCAAGCCAGCCGGCCTCCGCTCACTCTAGGGGACTATATTAGCCGCGGGGGCCGAGAGGACCCCTGCTGCGCTCACTCTAGCCTGCCGTGTGTGATGCTGTGTGTTTTGTTGTGAAAGCGAAACTTTTTTGTTTGGCCTTCCAAAAGAGGACACACTAGAAATCAGTGGTTAAGTTTTATTTACAACACTTTTCAAAGACACTTCAACCTAAATATTCAGATGTGTGCAGCACATTTATGGAGGACTTTTTCCTGATCCTGGTAGAGTAGACTACATTGCCGGCTGTTCTGACTCAAAGACTGTTAGTACGTTTTTTTATATTTAAAGAATTTGCCACTAGATGATTCAAATGCAAGTTTTGGGCAGTAGAGTAGCGCTTGATGTTTGTCATTTCTCTGATCACAAATGCAGACATGGCTTTATGTGTACGCGGCGCGATGCGATGCACCGCAACGCATAAAATGTCTTATGTATGTCATTATAATCCATACTTATGTCCCATTGGATCAACAAATGCCGCGTTTTATAATGGGTTTTAGTTTTTGTCCCCGTTACTCCGGCCGTGACAGGGCATCAACAGTATGTGAGGGGTGTAACATTTCCGTTTCACGCTTGAGGTATTCAGCCAATCAGAATGCACTGGATAGCTAGCCAATCAGAGCACACCTCGCTTTTCAGACTGATGAGCTTTGTAAAAATTGAAGTGTTTCAGAAAGGCGGTGCATAGAGGAGAAACAATAATGTACAGTATGTGGAAAATAATGTGTTTTTTAACCTTAAACTACGTGTAAACATTGCATTACACCAAATACAAAAATAATGTTCTTTTTAGCAACATCATGACCCCTTTAAAAACAGCGGTTTTACCACCTCATTGCTGAGGAATATAAGGTGGCTATCCAATATGTAACTTAAGCTATTTCATCAATGTAAGTCGCGGGGCAGCGATGACAAGTTTCCTGTGTTCCTATGTTTGTGTGTGTGTTTGTGTCCATCAATTAAAGCAGCGCATTGATATAGAACGGTGATTAAACTGACTTGGAACTACCTGTGCATTAAACTGTTTTAACGCATACCTGCCTGCCAATCAGAATCGAATATTTAGACAGATCATGGTATAAATTACAATAACATATTATGTTATAATATAATATTATTGTAATATATATTGCACGTCTTTTGCAGTTTTGCGGCATGATACAACGTTTTAAAAATGTGCAGCTCAAGTTTTTGATATTAACTTTTAAAAAACGTGTAGACCTTGCGTTTTTTTTTTTCATTCTACTACTTTGGAATTGGCTAAAATGCGTTTTTAACATATTATATTATATTTATTATTATAATATAGTATTATTATACAATTATTATACAATATATTATATATATTGTTGTGATCATAAAGTGTATGGATGTGATTACACGCAATTCACAGAGCTTTTCCCTCACCATTGTAACGCGCTGCTTTTGCAAGGTTCTGTGAAAACGTTTTAGCTTTTATTTTCCTTTTTCGCCCTGTTGAAGATATCACAGGTTCATCAAGTTTGTTGAAATTATCCATCCTCGATCACTTTTGGTCAGCTTTGACGAAACTCCTCTCAGCTAGCTCGTCTTTTCAAAGTGAAAGTAGCCTTGTCACCTGGCCTGAATACAGCACGCTGATTTGCTAAAATGGACTTATAGGCTTCTGTTCAAAAACAACAAGGGGTGCTTGTCGGCTTCTGCAGTAAAACTTGAACTCGCGATGCCTTGAAAGTGGACAAAACCGGCTTTTTTGACAAAACGTGTTATATATAAAAAAAACTATATAAAAATCCTATGAGTAATAGGGTTAAAACATTTATTTTATTCTATTGTTTGTTTATCATTTGTTTGTGCATTGTCCATTCATTTCTAACTCGGGGATGATGTTTTAAAAGCTTTCTATACTGGTACATTTTTACGTACGTATGTATCATTAGGTAATGTAGCGTAAAAGTTTGTTAGAAATGCACATGTGAAAAACGTGGTGTGTACAATCATGCTTGTCTTATGTTTAGTGATTGCTTAATAGCTTAAACCCGCCTCCCAAATAGATGAATGTAAGGCTATTGGGTAATGAAGCGGTGAGAGAGAGACGGAGGAGAGAGTCGTGAGAAGTTTGTTGTGAGTGGAAAACTGACGAAATGTGAGAAAGCGTGATTTTAGTTTGTTTAATTTTGTTTAAAACTGAGTATATTCGTTATTGGACTTCTGAGATACAGTTAGCTCACAGTGGGTTAACATTGAGTTTCTCGGGGTTATACTGAGTAGCTGCCTTTAATCGAGACAGCTCACACATTTCCTCGCACATACTGAGGTGCGTGTTGAAACTGTAATGTTGTGTGTGTGTTTGTGTGGGCCCACTGATATTACTGTTTAATTCTGTTGATACACTGGTTGCTTAGGGTATATATTGGCACGGGGCTCTTTTAAGTTTGAGTTATTTGCTCATTTAAGGGACTCTGTCATAGTTGAAACTAACCAAACATTTACTTTTTCATTTGCTAAACTGTGTGCACTGCCATAAGTGTAACAGTTGTTGGGTGATACTTGATTTCAGGTATATTGTAACTCAGTAATTCCTCTCATTTGAGCATCTGAGTATTTTGTTTAATTTTCATTATCATTTCAAATTACGATTTCATTAAATTACTCGTCTTTATTTGTTAAATTCTCTTTTTATTTGTTTGTGAATATTATTATATGTGGGGATACATCTTATTGAAGTAGGACCCGATACAAAAGTAGGTTAAAGAGATCTTTATTCAGACAACAAACCTAGCCAGGGAAAAAAAGGGTACAGTGTAGTCAGAGAGGGGGCCTTAATCCAACATCACAAGGCATTTAGTTTCTGAACCTGGTGCTGCTCCTTACAAAATTCTACTTCAGAAAGGTAGGGGGCGCTACACGTGTTTAGAGTTCAGATCACACTATATGTGGAGAATAATGAATAATAGAGAATAATCGGCTCTTTTTTTTTTTTTTTAAGTGGCATTTATCGGTTTTTGCAAATGAATTTTTCAAATGATGAAAGCGATTATTGCCCATTCTGTGGTAAACTGATGCGGCTGCATCTCCAGGGCCAACGAACATTGCAAGAAGAATCCATTGCAATCCTTTGCCAAGCCAGAGTAGGGCACTGGATTGGTCACGGGACTGAAGAAGAAGTGGTGGATGGTGATGCGGATGTGGAGGAACTCAATGCTCGTTTGAGAGAGTCCACGGGCTTTTGGAATGGATCCGAGATGCTCGTGCTGTTGTTCTTTAAAGGTTTGGTCTTCTGTAACAGAAGGACTCAGGATAGCAGAGGTCAGTTCAAAGAGTTCATTAACAGCAAGATAGGAAGCAGATAATAGACGATATTGAGATTTGACTAGGATACTGTCCTTGTAGATAGTGGAGAGATCAAGGACACGTAGCAGAGGATAGAGTGCACACCTCTTTGTGATTGGTAAGCATCCAGATAGAATACACACACAGGTAAGAGGATCCAAGGAGATTTTCGGGGAACACATGAGACAACGAAGGAGCACAGGCTTGGAGAATCGCAGGAGAGACACATGGAGCACAGGTAAGCAGTCAGGTAAGCAGTCCGAAGCTCAGTTTGAGACCATGATATGCAAATTTCTAAGGCTTCTATATTATTAACCTGATCAAAACTCTGCTGAAAAAAACATGTTGTATACAATCTACTACATGCCTTCTGTCGTCTGATTGATAGTTTATTATTTTTTAGCAAATACCTTTTAGTTCAATTCTATAATGTCCACTGTCACAGAACTCCAGACATATGACACTAGATGTTATGAACCAAATCAGCAGGTATTTATTGCACAGATGTAGGGTAATAGCAGTTAAATACATGATCAGACAAGGTATATCAGTGATGGAGTAACAGTTATAATGATGTCTTTATAAGCAGATCGGCACAGATTATCAGATCAGCACAAACATTTGGGAGCAGACAAGAGTACTTATGGAGACATTGGAGGTCACTGGAGATAACATTGCAGATCGCTGGAGATAATGTTGAAGATCACAGAGGTTGAGTTGGAGATTGCTGTATATAAAGCTGGAAATCACTGGAGATAACGTTGGAGATCACAGGAGTTAACATTGGAGATCAAGGGAGTTAATGTTGGATATCGCTGGAGTTAACATTAGTGATCACTGGAGTTAACTTTGGAGGTCATGGGCGTAAACATTGGAGAATCCAGGAAATAAAGCTGGAGTCTTGTGTTAACTCCAGCGATCTCCAATGTTTACTCCAACATTAACTCCAGCGATCTCCCTTGATCTCCCACGTTAACTCCAGTCATCCCCTACATTATGTCCAGCAATATCCAACATGAACTCCCGCCATCTCCAACCTTATCTCCAGCGTTAAATCTAGTGATCTCCAAAATTATCTCCTGTTCAACTGATACATAAAAATTTTTGTTTTTTTAATCGGACTATTATTTCATGTCAGGCTTTAAAGGTTCAATAAATGTAGAATGAATTAGCATTTCACATTCAAGAAATGTTCCATAACAGGAAATTTACATACACAGAACATCATCATCATGTGATCTGAAACCCCAAGACAGACATCCAAAGTTATACACAATGCTCATATAAGCAGCATGAATGCACAGTAAAGTAAGAGTCATGATGTGTCATCCATGTTCATTTGATTTGAACTATCTGGACTACTGTTTGTAGGTATCTTAACTTTACACATGGGCTAGATAGCTGCCAGCACCTAGAGACAATGGAGACTGAATCTTAAAAAGGAAAATGTTAATCTGAATATTTTGTGTTTACAGTGAGTTGAACATTATAAAGAAGATGAAAAACTCATCCGTTGTGTCATTTATAATACTGGAAGCCTTTTACAGAATGGAGGACCATAAATACCTGTACTTTGTCATCTTTTTCACGTTATACATGCTTGTACTCTTTGCAAACATCACTGTGATCTTTGTCGTAATTAGCAACAAAGTGCTTCATAAACCTATGCACATCTTTCTATGTAACTTGGCTGTAAATGGCATCTATGGTAGCACAGCTTTGCTTCCCCCCTTGCTAGCTACTTTAATGTCTCCTCCTCATGAGGTATCTTTGGCATGCTGTAAGGCTCAAACTTACTTCCTACACACATATGCTATCATAGAGTTCACCATTTTGTCAGTGATGTGCTATGATCGCTATGTGGCCATCTGCTATCCGCTGCAGTATCACACTATTATGACGATCACAAAAGTGTATAAACTAATAGCTTTCTCATGGGGTTATCCTTTAGTGGCATTCGCTTTGTTTTTTATTCTGACTCTGCGCTTGACACACTGTAGAAACATTGTAGGGCGAGTCTACTGCTCCAACTATTCTCTTGTCAAACTGTCCTGTGATGACACAAATGTTGTGAGTGCTATTGGATTGCTTTCTGCTGTTGTATACACTTTTCCTCAGCTTGTGATGACTTTATATTCATACGGACATATTCTTAAAATATGCTTTACTGCCACTATGTTAGGGGAAAGAGAAAGGAACTGAAAGCCACATAAGAGTGATTTTTGGATACAAACAAATAAATTCGTGAGGGGCACCACATATATTAACACGGGAAAAGGTAACCCCCATTCATCCTAGTGATTACAAAGGGGCCATTTATCCAATCAGCGGCAAGAGAAAACATCTTACCGATAAAACATCGACCAAGTACGCCCTAACCTTCGGTATCTCTTCAAGCTTATCGAGCATTAGGCGCATCCAGAACGGTACGCGCATATGTCCGAAGGTATCGAATTGTTTTCCCTAGGTAAACACCTTCGACAGCAACGCATTCCGAATGTTTACGCCGACGTTCATGCGCCATGCTCTCCGCATTACACAAGCCCAACTGTAGCCCCCTCGGCTGCACTTCCGAGGCCGCAGCCTCCCGCATCGCCGCCACTATCTACCTTTCATACGCCTCGGATTGCTCCTTCGTATGCACCGGCTCACCTTTCCAGGCCGCAGCCACCTTCCTCGGCGCGTCCTCCTAATTCCATCAATCGACTCTCTCCTCCGCTCCAGCGCGAGAAATGGCTGTGGCCAAGTTACGCCAAGCGCTCTAAACGCTGGCATCCTTTCTCCTCACCGTCTGAACAAGCGACACAAGCCCTCCTACGCTTGCGATCCCAGGCGGGGGCGCCACTGTCCAATCTCCACTCCTCCGTCCAACTCTAAGACAAACAAACCTTGGGCCGCAGATTCTCCTTATTCATGGCCCGTCCACTCTACCATGCCACCAAGTACGAGCCTCCGACTATCTTGCCGCAGCAGCGCCTTTCGGCAGCCTGGCCAGGGCCCCCAGCCCCACCATCCAGCCTACTGCGAGTCTTCCTCAGCTATCAGCAAACGCTTCCGACCCCACAATCTCTCTTCCTTCCTTATTTTGTTTTCCCACGCACCGAGACCCAACCAAGCGTGAGGCCCCCCTCCTCTATATCGTCATGGTTTCCAGTGCCTCTATTCCCGTCTCTCTTTCCTGTCTTTCCTTCGCGATCCTCCCCCCCCACTGTTCCAGCGTGACTTTCCTCGCGCAGTCTGTTTCGGCAGTTTCTGGCGGCTACTTTCCCTACCCCCATTTCCCCATGCCCGCTCATCCTACTGTCTGTCCACAGCCACGCCCCTACCCATGCCACCAAACGCCCTTGTCCTGGACCCTCCCCTGTATCCAGTAACATCCAGAACCAAATTCTCTCAGGTGTGGACGTAGATCTTTTTTCCCTTCTGTCTTCTATTTCGCCTTCGTCCACCGACCGCCAAATTGACTGCGGCAAATTTTCTGTCACCTTAAAAAACACATCAAATATTAAATCTCGTATTCTATCATTTTCCGAATTCGCCATCACTTTCAATCGTTACGCTGAAGTCATCTGTTCCATTTTTACTCACAGGAGACGTGAGCTTGGCGACTATCTTACTATTGTCGCCGAGCTCGCGCTATCATACGGGGGCTCCCATTTCTACACATACCACAAGTTATTCTCAGTAAAATGTGCTATTCGAGTGGCCCAATGGAACCAGTGTCCTTACTGGGGGGCCTTAGACACTGAACTTCACAACAGGGTATTTTTAGGCTGCCACAACATCACATGCGTGGTATGCCGATCCATCGCTCACTCCACCACAACATGCCCCTTTGTCAACCCATCCATTCCCCCCATCTCCGAACCATCCCAGCCCAAATCCACCAGCTACTTGCTGCACGTTCCACCAACCCTCCCCCTCACCGCGTCTTCCACTAACCGTCCTGTCAACCCCATCCTTCTCCACGCAGACTAGCTCTGCACCAGCTTCAATGCCAGGCAGATGCTCAAGACAAACGCTGTCGCTTCATGCCATTTGCAATGTTTTGTGGCGGTGCTCGACGCCCACGGCGCGGTGAAAGGCCAACCTTTCAACACTTATTTGCCTCTGGACAAGAAAATGTGCTGCCCCAATAAAAATGCTAAACACATAGCTTATCGACATCACCCGTAAATGTCTCCACATCGTGTAATCTTCTGAAATTAGATTACATCCCACCTCGACATATCTGACATTTCTACTCTGTCTAGACTATCCGACTGTCGTACGAGCCTTATGAGCTCACAATTGGTCTACGTTCATTCGTCACCGGCTGTTCGAAGAATAGTCATTCTAAACCCACGATATCTCGAATAACCAGAAGCCTTTGCAATCTGCCATAACCAATGCCTTCACGATGAATATCCGCCTCTTATCAACAAGGAGGGCGGCTACCAGAGCACCCATAGTAAGGTAACAAAAGGGGAAAGTCGTTGTCGAGGATCGAAATAGACCGCAATACACGACAGTTAGGGGCCAAAGAGCGGCACGGACATTCCCCGAGCTTAGTCTCCACTGCGGCAACAAAAAAGAGCAGACCAGATACAGGACTAGCCACAGCATCGGAGTAAAACATAAAGAGCCAAACTGCGAAACAAGTACATACGGCAATGTCTGCGTTGTCCTCATGGGTACACCCGCAGCGCAAGTTCGAAGAGCGTGGACAATTTATCGAGCAACTATTTATACAAGAACGATACGAAAAATTCTAAGGGGAGGTCCTCTAAGCGCCTTACACAGTGTCTGACAATAGACACCAGCAAGTCAGCTTAGCTTACATTACATATAACCACATACAAGCGCGATGACGGCAACAGTTCATTACTACAGGCCGATATCCGCCACCTCTTACCCATACTCACAGGCACAACACCACAAGCGCGATACGGTGAATACCATTTTCGCGTTTAGTACCCATAGGCATAGCTACCAAAAATTCTTCTTGTAAAAAAAACACCTCCTTATAATCAACGTTAATTCCCCGCCTCTCACTCCTCGCCTCCCGGGAGTGCAGCTCCTCCAGCGAT
The DNA here is from genome assembly GCA_018155175.1 of Sinocyclocheilus anophthalmus. Classification (NCBI taxonomy): domain Eukaryota; kingdom Metazoa; phylum Chordata; class Actinopteri; order Cypriniformes; family Cyprinidae; genus Sinocyclocheilus; species Sinocyclocheilus anophthalmus. The sequence continues at coordinate 4,420 of JADLZN010006302.1, read as the reverse complement.
TGTCACCTGTGTATCAGTGTGGATCAAAGTTGAGCACATGCGCGGTCTTTCCATACAGAAATTATTCGCTCGTAGGTCAGTGCCTGAGTCCTCCAGACTCATAATACTAAACTGGTACTGCCGTATGTGATCTGACAATACAAAGGGGAGAGAAAAACGTCAGCCATGATAATACCATCAGATAATCAACGTAGACGCAGGTCCCCACTTGGATGGCCAAGAGTTGACATCCGAACCGTCTGCCTTTAAAGATGATGGCCCATCCAACGCCTGACTTTTGGCACCTTTTCGGCATCTGCTTGGCACAAAAAAAATCTACTTTTTCCTCCGGCCTCACCTTCGCTGCAGAAGCAGCCCAAAATTTTCACACTGGTAATACCAGAAGCATTTGCTGTTCCTCTTCCAACAATTACGCCGTTACCCTTATCTTCAATCCATAAACTCTTAGACGACTTCAATTATTATATCACCCCCCCGGACCTAGTACCCCAATCCCCGCAAGGGGCGCAAGTAACCTTTTGACCACGCAAGGTTTTTCCGCAAGAGACGGCCGTGATTTCAAAGAGTCCCTGCAGAGTGCACGCCAAGGACAAAATGTTCAGGCCCAGCACTTCCATCAATTTTTGGGATCAACCAGATTCCAAAAAATTCCAAGCTTCTCTAAACCAAGGAAAAAATAGAACAGCAACGATTTCTGGTGGCTTCCCACTCTTTTAGCCAACACCAAACTGCTCAAAAACCGCGATCTGCTATCCGTGCTTGGTCCTCTAAATTATCGCAAGCGAATCATTCCCGCACGGCCGCCCCTTCATCGCACCTCCTCTCTCTTTGCGTCTCCTTTCATCAACGAGCTAGATGATCAAATCTCCTATAACCGTTTGCCTAGATGGAAACAACAATGGAACGGCTTATCTTTTTTTTTTTTTACAGCGATTTGGTCGCTTCTCCAAATTATTTACTGATGCCGCTCCCTCCGTCGGTTTCGGTGGATTTTACCAAAACCGCTGCTTTGCTTCTACATGGCCTTCCCAGCTGTTAGATTTACCTCAGCCGCTAATATCCTCAGCACTTTTCGAGCTATATCCTATAGTCGTGGCAGCCTTTCTGTGGGGAAAAGAGTGGCCCACCACCAGCATCATTATTCACTGCGACAACAAGAGGGGGGAGGACTACCCTGAACACTGCAAAATAATATAAATGCCCAGGGTTCTCATTCACCCCACCTCCCGCAACCGCCTTAATGCCTTTGCTAAGACGTCTAATTTGGATCTCGGCTTGCGACCAGTTCATCATAACCGCAAAACACATTCCCGGGTGAAAAAACCAAATAGCTGACTCTCTCTCTCGTTTTGCCTTCCAGAAATTCAGGCTGTTGGCACCAGAAGTGGAACCACTACCAACCCCGGTACCTCCTTATTCAGAGCTGATATTCCATTGAATCATCCTCTGAGACCTCTTCTCGAGGCTTCCCTCGATTCTGTTTTTCAAGCCGTTTCCCCCAGAACCTTGCAATCCTATTTTACAGGATGGAAATGCTTCAAAGCTTTCCATTCCACTTACAACCTGCCATTTCCCGATTTTTCACTACTCTCTATCACTTCATTTATATCGCACCTCAACATTAACAAAAACCTCCAAGTCAGCTCCATTAAAAGCTATCGAAGCGGAATTCAGTTTTTCCATAAGCTCATATATACGGTTCACCCTCACCACAAATAGCCAAATTCACAGACCTCCCTTCTCATCAAAGGCATTCAAAGAGCCCACCCCACTAGCCCAGACACCAGGCAACCCATAACATTAAAAGTCTTGATTAAATGCATTTCCACACTCCGCAGAGGCTAACAATCCATCCACGCCACTCGTACGCTCGATGCTATGTTTATCCTAGCCTTCTTCGGCTTTCTCAGATGCTCCGAGCTCACTACCACATCCACCTTTAACCCGAATATCCACTCCACTATTTCTGATCTAGCAGTCCTGGACGACGAAGCCATGTCATTCTTTATAAAACAAAGTAAGACAGACCAGACAAAGAAAGGCCACTTTATTTACATTTTTAATCTTCAATCACCCATACACCCATATCAAGCCCTCCTAGCTTTCCTTCAGCTCAGGAAATCCCAATCCAAATCACTTGCCGACCCTCTTTTTACAGATGATTCTAACTGCCCCGTCTCCCGTTTTTGGTTCCAAAAACACATCAAGTCTGTCCTACTACTTTCCGGTTTCCCAGCCAATGATTTTTCCAGCCATTCATTTAGAATAGGCGCAGCCACCACAGCGGCTCAAAAAGGCCTTTCTCAACAGCAGATCCAATCACTCGGTCGCTGGTCATCAGAAGCCTTTAAAAACTACATCCGATCTGACCGCTCACATATCAAGGAAGCCCACCAAACCCTCATCAGCCCCCCCCTTTTTCTAGTCTGCCCATCTCCATTTAGCACCCCGCTCCTGCAGGAGTTTTCAATCGCCCCTTTTGCCTCAAGTAACGACTGCTCCCGCAGGTACCCTCCTACCTCCGCAGCAGTGTCCGCTCCCGCAGGAACCTCATCTGTATTTCCCTACTGCCACAGCAGCGTCTGCTCCTGCAGGAGCCTTACCTGTATTTTCCCCAACGCCCACCATTCCCCCCTCTCTTCCCCCTCTTTCTTCCGCTCCCGAGCCACCCCAAGCGTGAGCACGCCTCCGCTCCGCAGCAGTGTCTGCTCCCGCAGGTGCCTTTATCTGTATTTCCCCACTGCCTTAGCAGTGTCTGCTCCTGCAGGAGCCTATCTGTATTTCCCCACTGCCGCAGCAGTGTCTGCTCCCGCAGGAGCCTATCTGTATTTCCCCACTGCCGCAGCAGTGTCTGCTCCCGCAGGAGCCTTTTCCCTGAATTTCCCCCCACTGCCGCGGCCGCCGTGCCTGCTCACCGCAGGAGCCCTTCTTGTGATTTTCCCCACTGCCACACGTAATTGTCCTGCTTCTGCTCCCAGCGGTGCCTTATCTGTAATTTCCCCACTGCCCACATTAAGTGGTCTGCTCCCCGCAGATCCTTTCTCTGTAGTTCCCCACTGCCACCCTCAGTGACTGCTCCCCCGGAGCCGCCCATCCCGTTCAGGTCGATGACCCTTGAACCCACCATAGCCAACCCCCTCACATCACATATCCAACCACGAACGGCCCACTCCCCCACCCAAGCCCTTCCAACAGCACGCCCGCTGCTCCCGCAGGAGCCTTTATCTATATTTCCCCACTGCCGCAGCAGTGTCTGCTCCCGCAGGAGCCTTCTCTGTATTTCCCCACTGCCGCAGCAGTGCCTGCTCCCGCAGGAGCCTTTATCTGTATTTCCCCACTGCCGCAGCATTGTCTGCTCCCGCAGGAGCCTTCTCTGTATTTCCCCACTCCCGCAGGAGCCTTTTTCTATCTTATCTTATCTTATCTACCTCTCTCTTTCAGCACGTAACGCTTCCACAAAACCTAAACCTTCGTAGTTACTGCCGCAATAAATGTACACCAAAGGACGTCCAGCACCCCTCTAACATTAAGCCTTGTTTTGGGGGGTCGTAAATGCACGTATCTGGCTGCTGTCCTGTTTTAAATTGCTTTTTGGGGGAGCGCTTTCGGGCCGGGCTGAACACCGAGCTCGGACCCCTCTCCCCGGACAGTGGGGGGTGCCCCGGGCTCGGGAGTCTTACCGATATGTTGCCCTCTGAAAGCAGTAGTCAGTAAATAGTGTAATGAACGCACTGATTGTCACCATTCAAGAAAACAAGTAATTCAACAAAGTTTCACTTGGTGTTCTGTTCCGCTCCTTGCTGAGAAATGTGGGAGAAAAAAAAGAGATGTTCATGGATATGGGTTGATAGATAGTCCTAGCAGGTATTGTGCAGAGGCTGGAGAGTCTTCTGCAGTCAGGACTGCCTGAGCTAGCCCCTACTCCGGCCAAGTCAACCCTTGATGTTTGTCTGCATCAACAGACACTGGGCCTGAAAACATTCAGTGACTGGGGTCCAATCATCAAAAGGCACTCCAGTTAAGCCGTCCATCCCAAGAAAGACTTAGGAAATAACAATTAAGACACATAAAAGTGCATCTACCAGTAATAAATTCACTTGTGTGTGTGTTAATGTGTGTGTTTTTTTCAGGGGCTGTCAAGGCCAGACTCCCATTTCTGCGTGACAGTAATGTCAAGTTAAATAATGCAGCCAAGAACAAAAATAATAAAAAGCAATTACTTCTTAAGATGTTGTTTAGTGTTGTCCATTTTAAGGAATTTGCGTGCTTTGTATTAGTATATGTTTTGGCCTGACTTGCGCTGTTAAGACTGTCATGTTGTAGTATCCTATACTGGAGTGTTAGAAAATGTACTACAGTAATGGCTAAAGTAATTTGTCTATATTACTATAGTAGAATTACCACAGCAAATTACCATTCA
>JADLZN010006301.1:0-107789 GCA_018155175.1 Sinocyclocheilus anophthalmus | reverse complement strand
TGAAGCCAAAAATCAGGAACTCTCGCAACACACATGCCATACAACAAAACAAAAAACTTTCTAATCTGACAGGAAGATCTGGGAGAAAGACCATTTGCCCATCTATCCCTTCACCCATTTTTAGGCCCCCCTCCTTCCTTCCTGAGCAGATGGCCCAGGCCATAAAAGTAGACTTAGAGGTGTCCAGAACTCAAGTTACTATACTTATATCGTGCATTTACTATATCTTCAGAATTCATAAGCATAACCCTTTCATGTTTGGTATCAATTTTACAGTCCCGGTGCGATTGAAAATATGAACAGACCAAAAATAAGGGAATGAGGAAAATAATTTTCTTCTGGTGTGGGATGTGCCCCTGATAAGGTCCTTTCCAGATGTTGTTTTTTCTGAGGACATCTCATGTCCCAGCAAAAGTTCTTTGAAGTTTTTATAATCTTAAATTTATGGTTGTTTTTTCTGATTTGGGTATTTAAAGAGAATTGGTGAAACATTCCAGGGAGCATCTGTAAACAGAACTTCCCACACGATTGCCATGTGTCTGTTACGGGACGAACGAGACGTGAGGCGTGAGGTTCCATGTGCAAGCTTTTATTAAGAGACGTGGTTTTAACAGGCATGAGTCAGACAATGGCAAACAGGTATATATCGAAGGCAAGACAAGAGATAAATCCATGTAGAAGGCAAAGGTCCAGGCAGGGGAAAACAGAGTCAGAAACAGCAAGCAAAGGGTTAATCCAAGATACGTGGCGTGAATCAGAGACCAGGAAAACAGACAAGGCAAGACTATGAAAACTTAAACAGGCTCGGTAAGGTAGCTATTCGCTAAAGGAGAGATAAATGCTAAACAAAACTAGACTAAACAGAAACATGGAATGGCTCGGTAAAGCAGCTAACACTTGGGGGTGAAAAATGCAGAACAATACTCGGCGACTAGAGCAGGTCATGTGGTTTTATACAGGGGTGCCCAAACACGGTCCTGGAGGGCCGGCATCCTGCAGAGTTTGACTCCACCCCCAATTAGACACACCTGAACCAGCTAATCAAGCTCTTATTAGGCATACTAAAATCGTCCCACCAGTGTGTTGAGGCAATTTGGAGGCTAACTCTGCGACACGGCCCTCCAGGACCGCGTTGGGGCACCCCTGTGTTTTATAAGTTGTAATAGCTTTCACGTGAGTTGGTTTTGTACTGGTTTCAGGTGTGAGGTAATCAGTGTAATGGAACAGGGAAATGTATTCCATGGTGATATGTAACAGTCTGTGTGCGCGAGAGTCAATATCCATGGAAGGGCGACTCTGGTGGCAAGGGGATGGAAATTCATGATTGGATTCATACGTGTCTCCTCTATTTTTTGCCAGGTAGTGCTGACTCCTGAATTATTTCAACATTATTTTTCTTTATTATGTTTTATGCTGATCAGTTTGGTAACAAATTGTGAGCTACATTCTTTTTCAATGGTGTATTGGTTTTATTATGAATCTGTTTCCCTCGCTCCCTCCCCCCCCCCCCGGGGGGGGGGGGGCCGGGGATTGATGATTTATCTAGCCTGCAATAAATTTATTTCTTGATTTATTTTAGACTCTGCTGAAATTATGACTAGTAAACTGTGAGGAGGCTTTTGTTACCACAAATCTACGGCCAGGACAGGTCAAACTGAAGGCTAATGAATGATAGGAGCAGTAGGCACGTCATCAGAGACCTTCTGATTTCTGTCTATCACTGTCAATTATACAGAAAAAAGACTAAGTGAACGACATTTTTTTTTGTCCATAACTCTAAGCCCAGCAGTAGCGGCAGCAAACGGTATTATTCTACTACACCCTCCGACTAGCATCAGCTGTCGAGTTTGGTGATCGTGGACCGGCGCCTTTGCCGATGCTAGCTCAAAAGAAACCTTAGGTCCCCGTGAACGATAATGAAATATAGCGAGTCCCCGAATAATCAGGTCTTTAAATTATAACACAACGACCGATTATGATCGTTTAAATTATCATTGCAATTGTTGTTTTAATAAACACTTGAAACTGGGAGTCAGATTACATCAGAATCAAAATGAGCTTTATTGCCAGGTATGTTTACACATACGAGGAATTTGTTTTCATGACAGAAGCTTCCAGAGCGTAACAGAATGACAGCGACAGAGCAAAAAACACAGATAATAAAAAATAAAAAATAGAACAAATAAATAAGGAATAAAAATATAAATTGACAATTGTATGTACAGGTATAATACAATAGACAGTTTTTTGTATGTACAGGTACTGTATATTGTGTGCAAATTTGAGGTGTAGACTGAGTATGTGTGTTAGATAAATAAGTGAGTGAATAAATAGTGTGTGTTCCACGGTTTTTGTCAAGTGTTCATGAGATGGATGGCCAGGGGGAAGAAATTGTTCCTGTGTCTGGCCGTTCTGGTGTTCAGAGCTCTGTAGCGTCGACCAGATTTCAACAGTTCAAAGAGGGAGTGTGCTGATGTGAGGGGTCCATAGTGATTCTGCCAGCCTTTTTGCTCACTCTGGATGAGTACTGTTCTTGGAGAGAAGGGTGGGTTGTACCAATGATTCGCTCAGCAGTCCGGACTACCCTCTGTAGTCTTCTGAGGTCAGATTTGGTAGCTGAGCTGAACCAGACAGTTATAGAAGTGCAGAGGGTGGATTCAATGATAGCAGAGTAGAAGTGTTTCAGCAGCTCCTGTGGCAGGTTGAACTTCCTCAGCTGGCGAAGGAAGTACAACCACTGCTGGGCCTTTTTCACAATGGAGTCAATGTGAGTGTCCCACTTTAGGTCCTGAGAGATTGTGGTGCCCATGAACCTGAATGACTCCACTGCAGTCACGGTGCTGTCCATTATGGTGAGTGGGGGGAGAGCAGGGGGTTCCTCCTGAAGTCCACTATCATCTCCACAGTTTTGAGCGTAGTTATTTCAAACCTGCAGTAGAACTCGTTCAGATCGTTTGCCAGTTGAAAGTGAAAGTGACATGGGGCCAAGTATGGTGACCCATACTTGGAATTAGTGCTCTGCATTTAACCCATCCTAAGTACACACACACCCGGAGCAGTGGGCAGCCATTTATGCTGCACCACCCGGGGAGCAGTTGGGGATTCGGTGCCTTACATTCACTCCCGCACCTACAATCCCCCCCCCCCCCTGCCCGTACGATCTCGAACCCGCACCTTTGGTTACGTGTCCCAGTCTTGAGTTCCACGCTTCCCCAAAGAAAATGGCCCGTACGGGGATCGAACCCACGACCTTGGCGTTATTAGCACCACACTCTGACCAACTGCACTAACAGGTCTGTTTTTTTGTTGATTCGCCACAGTGCTGGTGGATGGTGTCTTGTAATTGGTGATTTCTTTCAGACTTTTCCACACTGATTCACTGAGTCACTGAAAGAGAATTGAATCCTTATTTTATATAGAATAATTCCTCTTTGCCACTCTGATCTCCTTTTGCAGTGTGTATTTAGCCTGTTTATACAAAACATTATCCCCCTTCCTGTAAGCATCATCTTTGGCCTGACAGAGCTGTCTGAGCTTTGCAGTGAACCATGGTTTGTCATTGCTGTAGGTTAAATGAGTCCTGGTAGGAATGCACATATCTTCATAAATGAGAAAGGAGTCAGAATTAAATTGGAAACCAAAGTTTTAATAAATCAAGTGATTTTTTCCAGAAGTGCAAGTAAAGACATATATGCAGAACACCTTCCCCCAGGCCGCTGGACTTCGTTTTTGGGCCAGCGGGTGGATTCTTACAATAGTAAGAATGTGAGGGCTGTAGATGCGGCTTTGGATGCGACTAGCTCAGGGAGTCCTGTACATTGTTTAGTTCCGGTTACAGAGCCTCCGCAGCAGGGCGACTGGGTGACTGTGAGGCGGCATAGTCGCGGGTCAAAATACCGCTCTTCCGTTCCGATCAAACAGGTTCTCACCACTCAGTGACGCACCCACTGAGAAGTCTGATCAAAGTGCTCTAGTTATTGGCTTCTATTGTATTCTATTGTACAGAACGTGAAAATAGAGACACCAGCCACCATAGTCCAATGTTTACCGGGAGCCAGAGCGCCTGACATCTTGGCAAATTTAAAAGTGCTGGCTAATGCTAAACGTAAATACAGCAAGATTGTTATTCACGCCGTCGAAGCCAGTGTTGTATGAGGAACTGCGTAGCAAGAATAGAGAGAACTATGAGGTCACTCTCACACAGAAAGCTGAAACACTGCTGAAACCACAAACAGTGGTGCCAGTAGCTAAAAAGGAAGGTGAGCTTTATTAACTGATTTCCCTCTAATTTTAATAGGTCTATATATGTAATGATTATAAAAGCCAATACATTTAGATGTTGTGTTTATCTTGTTGAATATTTAACATATAAGTGACAAAGTATCCATGAATCAGTTCAGAAACAGTACTGTGTTGGGTTGCCAACTGATGTCCAATGTAACATCAAGGTCCTGAAGCAAGTCCAGTTTTGAACCACTGATGTAGACGATGGCAAATATACACTAGTTGATAGTTGACACTTCAACTGACATGAGTGTTGAAGCTTGACTTAATTTTGCATTTGTATGAATATTGGTCTAGTTAATAAGTATTCTATAATTTCAATGTCCTTTTATGTTTTAATCTGTAAACCAGTTTCTTCCTTCCCCCTCCAGTTAAAAAGAACAAGTATGGAGATTCTTGGGAAGAGTAAGATTGACCTGAAGAATCAGCTGTTTCAGGAGCTCAAGATCTGAACGCAGTGACTTCTGTGGAGATGTCATGACTCATTCTGCCAGATTAGACCAAAAGCTGCGATTAAATGCTGAATGTACTTTAAGGAGTAAAACTCCTTTTTTTGAATGCACATTTGGTGTTTGAAAATAAATGTTTCTCCTCTTCACTTCTTGCATTAAGTAGATAATAATTTTAACAAACTATCAGTGTTTTTATTGATTAGGAAATTCTGGTCAGATGTGCTTGAGATTTGTTAATAAATAAATAAAATGATATAATAACCAATAGATGTGATACTGTTTCACATAAACCCAGAAAATGGGAATGTAATAGCATCACGGGTGATTTTTCCACTGACAATCTAGTGCATCACATTGTTAAAGCTGTGCACAAGTGACAATTATGACAGTGTTATGACTGTAGATGTGTTTAGACTTGGACCCATGATTATAATAATGGTGTCATTCACTGATGTTACAGTTATTACAGTGCTCTGAGCTGGAGACAAGAGATTAAGATATGCTTGCTCTTTAAATTCTTTTAATGAAAATTCACATTTAAATGTTCCAACATTTCAAATAAAGCCTGTGATATCTGTAATTCGTTCACTGCATATTGATTCTTGTTTGTAAAGGTTTTTTTTTTTAAAGTGTCAGATTTGCATGACTTCGTTCTGCAGTACAATATTATGATTCTACTCTGATAAAAGGCAGCTGCTTACTGTAATAAAATTGAACAGAAACCTCCACTCCCTTCTTTACATTATAAACAAAAGAAAAGCTGAGCAAATATCATTGGAACGTAACATTATAAGAACTTAAAAAGAGCACCATACTAATTCTTATGAGGTTGATTCATTTGTACCAGATTTGACTACAACAGCATACATTGCTTAGTTACATTGTTCCATCTAATCAACCTCATGTATAAACTACTTGTAAAAAAAGTTTGTCTAATTTGTCTCGTAGTGTCTTGGCGCCCCCTGCAGGTTAGTAAGGCTTAAGGTTTAAAATTTTAGCTGCTTTGTTTTGCATTATTTTCAAAAGAGCTAAATATTACTGTTGTAATTATTTTATATTTTCTTTTAAAAATGACATGGGGTAATGAGTGATGTCCTGCGGATTCCAAAGACTCTGCAACAGAAGAGAGATTTAAATTTGCATTATTACATTGCTTGTGTTTCTTCTACGGGGTCATATGATGCATTTCAAGTTTTCCTTTCTCTTTGGAGTTTACAAGCTGTTCGTGAATAGATAAAATCCCTAAATTTGCAAAGACTAAAGTCTCAAAACCAAAAAGATATTCTTTATAAAATTGAGACTCGTCCACGCCCTCCTAAAACGCCTCTTTCTAACACGCCCCCACATGTCTACGTTGTGTTGGAAGATTTGCATAACACCGCCAAAATGTTTACGCAAAGAAAGAAGGTGTAACTTTTGTTCTCGCTGTAGTATTGTTGCCGCTGTCATGTCGTGGAGACGCTGTGTGTTTTCGTTGTGAAAGCGAAACTACTTGGTTGGTCTTCCAAAAGAGGACACAACTAAAAAAATCAGTGGTTAAGTTCTATTTACAACACTAGTCTAGAACAGTTCAACCCAAATATTCAAATATGTGTGCAGCACATTTTATGGAGGACAAGGACTGTTTCCGCTCACAAACGCAGACATTGTTTTATGTTTACGCGGCGCGATGCAATGCTTAAAAAGACAGTATATGTCATTATAATATGTAATTATGTCTCCACTGGATGCAACCAATGCCTCGTTTATAATGATCAAATATCTTATTGTTTTTGTCTCGTCGCACCGGGACACGGCATCATAGTATGGTAAGGGTGTAACATTTCCGTCACACCCTTGAGGTATTCGGCCAATCACAATGCACTGGTTAGCTGGCCAATCAGAGCACACCTCACGTTTCAGACCGATGAGCTTTGTAAAAATTGAGCGTTTCAGAAAGGCGGGGCATATAGAGGAAACTAATGTAACAGTATGTGGAAAATAATGTGTTTTTTAACCTTGAACCGCACAAACACATTTCATTACACCAAACACAAAATAATGTTATTTTTAGCAAAATCATATGACCCCTTTAAAACCCAGGTACGGGTGTTTGGTGTCCCAAAAAAAAATGGTTTAGAATGTAAATGAATAGCAGCTGGTGGGTGTGGTTTAGTGTGAAGGTGTTGACTGAGTTGGATCTTTTGTGTGTAGGTATATGGGTGTGTTTGGGTGTGTTGTGTTTCTTCACCTTAGCTCTGAGTGGGTGCATCAGGTGCTGTTGCTGTGGCTTGTGCTTCTTCTTGCTTGCACTTTTCACACACATGGATGCAGTGTCTGTATAAAGGAAAACAACAAAATTACTTCAAAAAGCTCATGACACATGACTAATCCTCATGATACTTACTTATGTCCAGGTTTAGAGCCACCAGGTCCAAATCCAGGAGGACTAAACCCTTTGGCGAACTCAGGTCCCAGTTTACTGTTGAACTTCTCTCTGCAGGTCCCGGCATAGGAAGCTTTGCCTACTGCATAACCCACAATACCCGCCACTGCAGAAGAAAAAACGGATAGATGGATTTGTATTCCAACTGTATTGCCAAATGATACAAAACATGCATACTAATATGAGGTGGGAAATTATTATTCAATAGAGACTTACAAAGCAGTTTAGGGAAATACCCAAATCGCTTGGACTGTTTCCAGACGCCTGTTAAAAAAAAGCAAACTGGATTATACGTTTTCAATACAGTCCAACAAAAAAAGAAGCCTTTCACACAGAACTCTGCTTTTCCATTGTTTTTCTATGTAAACATGTTCTAAACCGAGTTTTTGCCCTCAGTCTTTTGGCCAGCAGTGTTATAACATGTTTCACTTCAGAAAGCATAATACGATAGGACTGTTTTAAACAGTGTTATTGTTAGTACCTACACTTTAAAAATAGTTTTATAATATCTTAAAATTGTTTTATTTTATAAATTCTGTTTTCATCTTATTTAGTTTTAGTAATTTTGTTGATGTTTGACTTTATATGTGACCCTGGACCACAAAACCAGTCATAGGACTGAACTCTGGAATCTGAGGGTGCAAAAAAATCTAAATACTGAGAAAATCGTCTTTTAAAGTTGTCCAAATGAAGGTCTTGGCAATGCATATAACTAATCAAAAATTAAGTTTTAATATATTTACAGTAGAAACTTTACAAATATCTTCATGGACATGATCTTTACTTAATATCCTAAAAATGTTTGGCATAAAAGAAAAATCTATAATTTTGACCATACCATAGTTTTGGCTGTTGCTACAAATATACCCGTGTTACTTAAAACTGGTTTTGTGGTCCAGGTCACATATAGTGTTTGTGTAGTTTTTCATTTTCATTTCAGTTTTTTTGTTATTTAGTACACAAGGTAAACTAATAATTAAAAATTCTGCCTTGCAACTAACTGAAACAATTTTTTTCATATATATATAATATATATTATTTCATCTCAGTTAACATTTAAACAAAACTGCCCAAACTACCCCTGAACTCATGGCTCAAACCCAACAGCTTTGTGTAATGAATGCATGTTTACGTTATTTGTAGGCTGAATCTTACCACTGTAAATGAGGCCACCAGACACAGCCATGCTGCCGGCAGAGAGTGGAAGAGCTGTGGAGACATTAACAGGTCTGTCTGAGGTTAAAAAGCAACAAATCTAGATCTAAGCATTCAACATCTGAATACCAAATGGTTCCTTTGGTAAATTCAGATTCAGAAGTCACCACTCAATGTAAACACGTAAATTCTCAATCGGAGGTGCAAGACAAGAAGCAATCTGAGGACACTTCAGTGTTTCCAATATGACTTACTGGGGCTCTAGAAATGATTCGGAGGAAGAAATTATTCCTGCTATACTCCAGAGGGGCTGATCAGATGAAATGTTGCTTGTATAAGTGCATTGATGATGGATATTTTACATCTTATTTTACCTTACAATTCTACATATTTGGTTACAATGGACAACTGGGTCACAGATCACTGTCAGTGCTAAACAGCTGGAAGACTTAACATGAGACTTATGTTTCCCCCAACAAAAACAGTGCTAGCGTAAAACCAAATTCCAGCCATGTCAAAATATAAACACTGGATAATAAAGGCAGCACTGCTTTGCTCCATTAGCCCTTTTTTTGGAAAAATATTCTGGAAAAACATGCACACACCTGTCAAGTCCTTTTTACAAAAGCAAACAACCTGTGAAGATCATTCAGAGGGGAACCTCTCAATGTTTTGTCCTAAATACACATTTTTTAAATATAATGCAACCTGTTCCCTTTACTTGCAATTTAATAGATTTAATTAGCCTAAACATGACATTTTGAAGTAAAAAGACTGAAATGGTATTTTCTTGGAAAATGTACTCCTTGTAATCTTTGTAATACATATCGAACAAATGGTTTAACTGAACAGAACAAAAACATTATGGTCTATCTCCATTAAAGGGATAGTTAACCCAAAAATGAAAAATCTGTCATTATTTATTCACCTTTTTTTCTTCTTGGAACGTATGTAATGTAAGTCTAACGTAAGTCAACTCAAACACAGTTTGGCTACCAGCAATCTTAAAAATATCTTCTTTTGTGTTCAGCAGAAGAAGAAAAAGTCATACATTTTTTGAATTACATGCTTGTTCCAAAAATGATTATGGCATTTTCATTTTTGGGTTAACTAAGTGTAAATGGTGTGTGGTAAGTGGGTGTAAATGCGCACAAGTGTGTCTATGTATCTTTACCTCGATACCAGAAGCTCTCGTACTGACACTCCTTCCATATCTTCTTTATATCTTCTCTAGGAAAGTGTGGATCAGCTATGGGGCACTGGAATTGCTGTAACAACAAAAAGGTCAGAGAAAAGGAACATCCTCTCTTAATGGAGATGCTTGGGTTACAGGAAGCCCCCATTCATCAAGCTATTTGCCTATGTTAAACAATCATCCAGTGGTACTTTGAAACCTGGTGGCTGGTTTCAAAGAATATTCTGTACTTTTGAGCACATTTCTAAATGTGTCTAAAAACTTTATTTACAGTTTTCTGGCTCTGTGTTAACCTGGTGACCATACAGCAAATGCAGGCTTGATATCACAGGAATTGAGGTGAACATCTGTTGCTATGCAGTCTACATGCTATCAACCACATGAACGTTGGTCTGAACAAACATTCAAATACTAAACGTGAATTTTAGCTACTTATATTGAGCTTTGACACAAAGAACACTGCTCTCAATGAAGGCCTACATTAATGTTAAAGATCTTTGTATTCATTATCATAAGCAGCTACATGAATATTTATCTGCAGTCTTTCTGAAAGATAAACAAACCTCTCAACACTCTCTTACCTTCCACCCAGACTGACCAGGTTTTCTGTCCACCACTCCTTCTCCTCCTGTACTCTGATTTCCTTCTGTACTCATGTCTTTTTCATTCATGCGCTCCTCTCTTTTCTATTTGTCTGCTATGCTTCTTCTTCTACTACGTAGTAACTCTTTTTGTGTTTTTTTGACCTCATTGAGCTCCTCCTCTGGATAGCTGTGTCATGCACCACCCATTGGGGGACGTGCTGTAATGTCCTGTAGTTTCAACCCAAATCCTATGTCATGGTTGCCTTGCAAATTACACACAGGTGAACATTGTGCTATGCTATTTGAATTTATATTTTAATATTTGAATTTATAACAATAACTGGATTTTGTGTTTTATGAATTGTGTTCATATGAATAGTTTTGAAAAAATATGTAGACGTAATGATTTGAACCCTTCACCCATTTCTGTTCTTTATAGCACTAGCAGTGCTGCTAAGACATACTTCATCATGCTCAAAAGACAATTAAAATAATCTGCCGAAGGTAGGATTTACTTTGAAACAATTTTCAATCAGAAATTACTAGTTAATTTCACAAATATAATTACAAAGAAAACTGTATTAAGACATTACATTTTGAAGGTAAAATAGTTTCCGGAAAGACCACTCCAATAATCTTTTTTATTTACAACTTTGAAAAAAAAAATTTATAATTTCTCTTCTACATCTTCAAATGATGTGATATGATTTAACCTTCAATTGCTTATGTTTCACCAATGTCAAAATGTCCTTTCAGTGTCATCTGTGTGTAAAGTGTGCCGATTTCCTGTTTTGACACGTACTCTTGTCAGGGAGCTCACCTCTGTCCAACATTCACTGCCTGCTCTGATAAATCTTTATCAGACAATATTAGCCTAGTTAGACACACCCTTGGCCACATTAATACTGCTTTAAAGCACTGTATCTCCCATTTTCATAAATGTGGAAGAATAGGTTATAGGTTATAAACACTGCTTCAAACTTTAGCAGTTGAGGGCCTGACCAATCCAAGAAAGCCTTTTTGAAGACATTTGTTATTTTCAGGTCATAAAGCAGCAGGAAGATAAGAAAGAGGAAACATTAATAGACTTCCAGATAAACATTAATAGCCTTCCAGATAAATAAGGGTGCATCAACTCAGATTTGCAATAGCTTGCTTACATGGCTTGGCAATTTTATATCTAAATGCTGTACTTGAATCTACAAACCACAGAGAGAGAAATGACATTCATTCTGAGGTCAAATATGGAGACACACGTTGTGTCTATGATAAAACTACATATTCTAAATTGTGAAAACCCTTTACATGTCAATTTCAATAGACATGAATATTCAAAGTCACAGTTTTCTTATGTTTATACTAACACAGAATGCTTCTATTCACATGTGCTTTATTAAATACACATGACAGTGAATCCATCTTTGTTAAAAAATGTAAATACTGGCAAACAGTAACGTTGGTCCATGGCAAGTAAAGCAATGTGTCTTTTTAAAATGAACATTTTAAACATATTTTGCATTTCTTGTCTGCTTCATTCAAAATTACGAACGCGAATGAACAAAAAGAGTTAGCAAACCACTTGTATACAGTGCATCTCAATAAATTAGAATGTCTTGAAGTTCCTTTATTTCAGTAATTCCACTCAAATTGTTGAAACTCTTGTATTAAATAAATTCAGTGCAAACTGACTGAAGTAGTTTGTCTTTGGTTCTTTTAATTGTGGTGATTTTGGCTCACATTTAACAAAAACCCACCATTCAATTCACAATTCACTATCTCAACAAATTAGAATATGGTGACATGCTAAACAACTCAAAACACCTGCAAAGGTTTTCCTACCTTCAGACTACACAATCATGAGGTAAACGCTGATCTAACAGTTTCCAGAGACAATCATTGACACCCTCACAATGAGGGTAATCCCCAACATTCTTGCCCAAAGCAGCTGGCTGTCACAAGTGCTGTATCCAAATGTTAACATAAAGTGAGTGGGAAGAAAGTTGAGTGGAAAGAAAAAGATGCACAACCAACCGAGAGAAACCGCAGCCTTATGAGGATTGTCAATCCAAATCGATTCAATAATGTGAGTGAACTTCACAAGGAATGGACTGAGGCTGGGGTCAAGGCATCAAGAGCCACCACACACAGACGTGTCAAGGCATTTGGCTACAGTTGTCGTATTCCTCTTTTTAAGCCACTCCTGAACCACAGACAACTTTAGAGGCGTCTTACCTGGGCTAAGGAGTAGAAGAACTGGACTGTTGCCCAGTGGTCCCAAAGTCCTCTTTTCAGATGAGAGCAAATTTTGTATTTCATTTGGAAACCCAGGTCCTAGAGTCTGGAGGAAGGGTGGAGAAGCTCATAGCCCAAGTTGCTTGAAGTCCAGTATTAAGTTTCCACAGTCTGTGATGATTTGGGGTGCAATGTCATCTGCTGGTGTTGGTCCATTGTGTTTTTTGAAAACCAACTGCACCCGTCACTGCACCCGTTTACCAAGAAATTTTGGAGCACTTCATGCTTCCTTCTGCTGACCAGCTTTTTGAAGATGCTTATTTAATTTTCCAGCAGGATTTGGCACCTTCCCACACTACCAAAAGCACCAAAAGTTAGTTAAATAACCATGGAGTTGGTGTGCTTGACTGGCCAGCAAACACCAGACCTGAACCCCATAGAGATCTATGTGGTATTGTCAAGAGGAAAATGAGAAACAAGTGATCAAAAAAATGCAGATGAGCTGAAGGCTACTGCCAAAGAAACCTGGGCTTCCATACCACCTCAGCAGTGCCACAAACTGATCACCTCCATGCCACGCCGAATTGAGGCAGTAATTAAAGCAAAAGGAGCCCCTACCAAGTATTGAGTACATGTACAATAAATGAACATACTTTCCAGAAGGCCAACAATTCACTAAAAATGTTTTTTTTTATTGGTCTTATGAAGTATTCTAATTTGTTGAGATAGTGAATTGGTGGGTTTTTGTTAAATGTGAGCCAAGATCATCACAATTAAAAGAACCAAAGACTTAAACTACTTCAGTCTGTGTGTACTGAATTTATTTAATACACGAGTTTCACAATTTGAGTTGAATTACTGAAATAAATGAACTTTTCCACGACATTCTAATTTATTGAGATGCACCTGTAGATCTACCACAATTGGCTTGGCATCATTCCTATCCCTTACATCTTTTAAAGTTGTTGATTCTTTCCACAAACATTTTTAATGTGTGAAAGATTTTTGAAAAGAAACAAAACTGCGATTAATCTGTAAACATACATCACAGCGTGTTACAGGCACCTGACTGCTGAGAAAAACTAAATACGACATACGAAACCAACTTATAAAAATCTATTTCTTTCATTAACAGAGAAAATAACGCACTTTGAAAAGTAGCATCAAAAAAAAAAAAAGATTGTGTTTCTCTCCACGGAAGTATTTAATAAAGAAAAGAAAAATAGATATGATGTAGAAAGTAAACATGATTTTTAAGAGTGTACATTTTTATGAAAAGTCTGTCTTCATTTACTCACCCTCCACTGCACGAGTAAATCTGAACTGTTGATTCGCACCATTGACCTCCACAGTATTTTTTCCTACTATGGAGGTTAATGGTGCCCATTAACTGTTTGGATACTTTCATTTTACAAAATATCTTCTTTTGTATTCAACAGAAGAAAGAAACTCATACTGGACGCTTCTAAACAAGTGAATGTTGTGTGACTCATATGAGTTTATGAATTTGCAGTAAACAGCATATTACACAATCTTTTTATAAATTCATATAACTCTTGTTTAAGATTTACTACTTCATACATGCAACATATCCACATTATCAAATTTAATTGTATTTCTTTCTTTGACATATTAGACAGCCCTATATACACAGGACATCAAAAAATTAATTTATACTCATATTATTCCTCCCCACGGAAATCTTTAGTAAAAGGCGAAAGATTTATACGATCTGAGGTGAAACATGAGTGTACTGCTTGAGAAGTGCTCCGGGTTCAGTAAGAGAGAAGTGGAGACACAAACATCAATGACGGTGACCCCATAGCGACCATTACAAATAACACCAACTAAATTAATACATTATAATAAACAAATAGATCTACCATAATTGATATTTAAGATGCATATAAGCACATAAAGCACTAAATATGATAATAATAATTTAAAGTTACGCGTGCAATGCATCTTGGGAGTTCAAACCGCGTGTCTGCGTTAGCCACGTGACTGTCTTTAAACGCCCCTCCCACTGACTTCTATATGAATGATACTGTGCTGTGGCCCCGCGACACTTTTTTTTCTTATGGTCACGCCCATACAGTCTATGGTCACTCCCCGTTTTTGTTTTCTGTGGTTCACAAGATCGGAACTTTAAAACAAATTGCCCTTATACAGCTGAATTATAAAAAACACACGATCATCGCCATTATATAAACTGTAGCTATTCTACACAACTATAAATTATCTCACTCGGCTGTTTTTCATTTTCATAGAGCTATAATAACGACACAAACTAATAAAATGACTAATAAAATAACGTGTGCCCCATTGCTTTACGTGTATATGAATGAATTCACGTGGTATTTACATATAGGGATATTTCACATAGGCCTATTCCTCTATTTTCCAATAAATGCGAGATACTTGAACTGGGGTTAGTGGTCTTATCATTTTAATAATAAAAAAGTATGTACGAGCTTTATTTAAACAAAGAGAATGTATGAGGTAAGAGAAACAAGCAATCAACAGATTGTTGGTATGAATCTTTTAACCTCACTTTATAAATTGAATAAACCTGTATATAACTAATCAACCTGCCTGCATTACATCCTCACAGTGCTGTGCTTCCCATCTCACTGCTAAGACTTCCATCAACAGGACAGAGCACGGTTTGAATGATTAACCCCCAATTACGGATTCCCCCATAAGTAGCTGAAAACCATAAGACTGGGAAACTAATTTTTTTACCTCGTCTCCTCTACTAGTACAGGGCTTTTAAACATTTCAGTAACCAGCTAATCAAGGAATAGTTTCCACCTGCTTCACTGGATGCTGGTCAGTTGTTCGCTTGAAAGTGTAGCAATAGTGGACAGCTCGAGTCCTTTCTGTTTCTTTCATCAGCCGAGGGAAATTTGACAAAACGTAAATACTGACATGTCATTTTATTATAGATTTAAATATTATAAATATATCACAAAACCATAGTTTGTTGGGTTCTTTGCTGGCATAGACCTTAGTCAAGGTAGCACCATATTTCATCTCTCTGACAGGAATGAACACGAGGCTGGAAATGCTGCTCGAGGATGGGTTCAGTGGATTGTACTAGGCCAGGGGTAGGCAAGTTCGGTCCAAGAGAGCCGCAGTCCTGCAAAGTTCAGCTCCAACCCTAAACAAACCACCTGAAAATGCTAATCAATTGTCTTCAGGATACTAAGGCTACAGGAAGGTGAGTTTTGTTTTCAGGGGTGGAGCGCTGAACTATGCAGGACTGGGCTCTCAAGGACCGAACTTGCTACCCCGGGCCTAGGCTATTGCTTAACAACATACAGATTGCTCGGCTGAGAAACATCTTTCCAATAGATTTTCAATAGGCTAATAGCCTAAATAAAAGAATAAATCAAGAAAAAAATACACAGTTATATCAAAACAGTTTTGGAAAGTAGTGATTTTTATATTGTGCAGGTGCTTCTACTGGACCCTTTATCTAGCACAACGTAAATAGTTAGCCCAGCCTTGACTATCAATCCCCGTAAAATTGAATATGGCGTCTATGCTAAGGTCTGTGGTTCAGTGAAGAGCCTTTTAACATCCATGGAAACGACTGCACACTGCACAAAAGATTCTTTATAGTGGAAAAGGTTTTTCATATTATTAAAATGTTCTTCACACTTAAAAGTTTCTTTTTAACGTTACAGAAAGGGTTACTTTGTAGAGTGTAAGGACACAAGAGCATCTGTGGCTAGGGGGCGCCAAAGAGACCTGAGAGAAATGCGACGAGATACTTAAAACTGTGGTTGTGGTCTAGAAATAATAAAATAATAATAAATGATGTAAGAGCTTAACCTTGTAGCGTTCACCTTAATGAGTTAATGAAAAAACTATTAACTTAAACTTCTTATAGTAGACATCTAATAAAAAAGATCTTTGTAATTATGTTTGTATAGAAAACTCTACCAGTCCATGGTACATCTTGATTTAAATTCAGAGAACTATTTCTATTAGTTATTTTCCAATAATAAACATTCCTTTAACTTTATTAGTATCTTGGATACATTTCATAGCATTCAGGGTCCACAAAGATAAAAAATTATATTTAAGCCTCTCTGATGTCCTTTACAGACATATCAACCATAAGGTCACGCATGATTTGGGATAATTATGGTAAATAAACATTTTTGCATTTCCCATATATTTTGCTATATTTCTGTTCTATACCTTCTACCCTATTCACAACAACATTATGGTTTCATACCTACTTCCTTGATTGCTTGTTAGACCCTATTATCTGATGACTGACCAGCACCATTCTCCCTTCTGTGTGACTGACTGAAGTTTGTAAACTGCTGCTGTCACCTGAAAACTGGAAATCCCCAAACCCCCCATCTTGGCAACAGCAGACACAGAGATGGGGCAGTGCAGCTGTGGAAAGATTGCTCTCTCATCTCTTCCTTTCGATAGATTTATTCCCTGTTCAAGTTAGTCAGCAGTACAACTAGACTATCAGTTAACGGCGTTGTAAATATATAATTTCCAAAGCAATAAATAAAAAAATAGCACAAATCAACCTGATAATTCACGCAAATCCCTATCTGGCGAACATAGTGGTTATAGGTCCTACTACGATGATGTTGCCATGATCACGAATAAACCCAACTGACCAAACAGATCCAAGTAGATGTAACTGCAGCCTGGATATCTCCAAATTGGGGCGGGATCTCCAAAACGGGGTGGGAGCTCCAAAACAGGGCGTGGCTTCCTCCCATTGACAGACAGGCACATGACACGCATGCGCACTTATTCCTCCAAGCCACTTCATTGCAAACTCCGCCCCACAGCTGATTCTAAAGATTGTACTGGTTGTCAATTAAAGTGTTGATTTCCTACACTATACTACAAAAAATCCAACCCTTAAACCTACCCCACACCTGACCCTAAACTTAACCAATGAAATTGACTGCACGGCGGGATTGACGCTGAATAGCGTGGTAAAGAAAGATGCAGCTCAGGAGATAAAACAGTTAATAAGATTACGCGATATATGAGATCGTTCCGTAACTCCCCAACCGGACCTCACCGGACAAAGACCATGTAACACTAAGCACATGGTACGTTTTACTGAAATACACTGCATATAGCATACACAAATGGAGATGCTAGGCACATTGATCACCATTTGCCTTTATAGTATCTATTGTCAATAAATACATTGGAAGTGAATGGTGACTGAAGTTGCCAGTATGCCCAACGTCTTATTTTTTTGGTCAACAGATAAATACTGATTCTCAACAACATTAGGGTCAGGAAGTGATGATGATATTTGGGTGTGAACAGCCTTTTAATCTCAATGACTAACATAATTGTGGTTCCTGGTTCCTTCAATTGACTTTGCAAAAAGCAAAAGCAACCTCGTTCTGTAATGTTTTTCACTGTAGTCTCTCACCATTGTTTTGTTAACCCAAGTGGGCTCTGTGTTGGTGCAAAGCTGAGCCAATAGCGTATCATCGTGGGCTGGCTTTCTGCTATGCACGAGGAAACTATCGTAACTGATGGGTGGAGACATACTTTTCAGCCAATCATGTGCGTCGAGGGCAGGGGCTATGGAAGCGTTTTAACCAATCACGTTGGTTTAGAGGCGGGATGTACACAGTGCGCTTGGGCAGTGTATTTGACACTGCTCTCGACCAATCAGTGACACGAGTGGGCGTGGTGACTGAAAATTTCGTCCATCTAAAAAATTTGTGGGCATGTATAATATTGACATGTCCCGCCCACTGACCGGTCTGCAGACTCACACAAATACAGTTGTGTGTTTCATAAAAATGCACTCAGATGCGTCAAGTAAGTACAATAGTGCGTTTTCACTGCTATTCGTATTCTGTCGACCTGTGATGGCAATTGCGAACTTGCTGCACCCTGACAAGTCGCCGTTACTTCTTTTAAGATGTATGATTCGCTGTATTGACGCATTTTGTGAGTGAACTAGCCGTTACCCGAGCATACAAATCATCAGATTGACTCCGAGCTTGCTAGCTGCTCTCTTTGTGTTTTTACTCCGGTGTCTTGGGCGCTTGCAAGCGACAACGACCTTGCAAGGAATAACGCTGCATTTTAGGCTTCTTTGCTCGAGTATATACAGAAATCCGAGCAAGGTATCTGATCCTATTTACACAATACACTTGTTCACTAATTACATTTAATACCCAAATAACCTTAAGGGATCCATCTCATCACAACTCGAGCGAGCGATGCAAAGCAACCGAAGAGCAAGTGAAAGATTGTTGTTTTAGAGCTAAACGGGTCAGTTTTTTTTTCGAGAAAACTGCGGAAAAATGACAGGGGGTGAAAATTGTGACGCAGTTGTGTAAAAAAATAGTGCTTGCAAACACGTCGAGTATGATCTGGCGCATTACTGTACGTCCCTCTGAAAGATCAACTGCATATCGTTGTGAAAAAATATCTCTGATCAAAGATAGAAAATCTTTTTTTGCAGCATTTGGGTCGCATTCATCAGTTGGGGGAGAGTACCGATTGAAATTATGATTTGAGGAATTATGGGAAATGTAGTTTATTCACCTGAACCATTTCATTGGCAAACGCAGGAGTTGGTTGTCGTTAGACTACATTCCCCAGAAGTCCACAGACGCTTCAAATACTTTGTAAAGTCGTTGCAAGTTTTTTCTGCCACATAGTTCACATATGAGCGCAAACATGCGCTCATATGTGAACTATGTGGCAGAAAATCTTATTTTCAACTGCAGTCAGTATAGAGATGTGAATGTTTGAAATGTGTTGGTGTGAATGCGAGTAATACTGTTTCTTACATGTTTGGGGTATTTCATATCCACTGACATTCCTGACAACTGCGTCACACGTTCACAAATAGTCTCGTTTTATGTCGAGTTTGCTTTAATTATTCCCTGGATTAGACTCTGTTTAAACTGGATGTCTTTCATCAACTCTGAATTTAATGTTGTCTCGGGGGCTTGTCTACTCGCTCATCGCTTGTATAGAAAGGCCTGCACCGATACGTAATATTTTAGATGTTTAGAATGTTTGCTAAATGAATCACATGCGTATGTAATTTTCACATCGCTAAGTCAGTCATTAATTTCTCTAAAAATGCGTAATACTAACCTAGTTTTCGTGCACCAACACATGTTTTATCCTTTGAATATTGTATAAGGTTTTTCCATTCCGACTGAAGTCAGAAACCGTCTAATAAATACCAAATAATTTATTATTAATATTATTTGAAAACAAACAAATAAACAAAACGTACAGCAAGTTAATGTAACAGAAGAAAAGTTACATTAAATATAACCAGTAAGCATTTAGTAGGGACATTGGTGCCTGATCCACCTTCGTCATGTTATTAATTTAATTAAAACAAATGATAATAAGAACCATACACTTCAATTAGGGCTTCTTTATGCTTTAGAATATGTTATTTGTTCAATTGCACTGCATGAAGACAGTTCTTAGACACTGAGGTCTAGTGGACCTTTAAAAAGATGCCATTGACCTTTAACAATGCACATCTATTCATATCTGAATATGGTTTTTTGATATTCAGGCTATATTATCTTGAAGAATATGCTGAATGAAAAACTGCGGATCTAAAAGTAAATTAAAGACTGAAAGGGAATCGGCATTACTGACTTTCTTTGAAAACAATTCAATTTCATCACGTTATCACGTACAATGAATCAATGCATCTTTTGAAGTGTTAGGTTACAAGTTTCTGGAATATTGCTGTGTACTTTTTGTGCAACTGGAGTTAAGTATACACTTGCAAGCCTGTTTCAATCTGTATTTGGGTCTCTGTGTATATACCTTCTCAAATGTATCTAATCCCAAATCTTGCATTCATAAATTTTTCTAGATACAAAAGATTCACTATGACCTGATATTTACATGCTAGAGAAACATGACCTCCACAGTGGCATTTACTTTCTTGATGAAACAATACTTGATAATATAAAGATTATGGATGACAGTGTTGGTAGGTGGCTATCTTCATAATGAAGACACATAGAGCAGTTAAATGTATACTGTATGCATTAGACTATTAGAAACACTTCAGCATCTCACATGGCCTCTCATATTTCTGTCGCTATACAGGCTGACTGGAGCAGATGCTTCTTTCCCATATCCTCAATAATTTCAACATGTAGACTGAAGACACTGTATGAACATATATATACACAACACAACAAGCAACACACAAACCTATGTACAGTCCAGATGCGTACATAACTACCAGGAGTAACATATGTTTATTTTTGTACGTCCCTCACAGATTTCCAGCTGAACTCTCATTTGTCCACACTGGCCAGTATCCATAAGATCTACCACACCCTGCACAGGCTGGTAAATATGGACTCCGTCTGCATGCACTTAAATATCCATCAGCTTTATTGCCAGATTTAACATTAACGCCTTTAAATAATTTAAACCAAGAGTATTTTTACTGGTGGGATTTATGTACATTTTCATGTATAGTTCATCACTAGATGATTGATTCTTTTGTTTCAGTGTGATTCTGGCAGGCAGGCCAATAAACCAACCTGGAATCAACAAAGCATTCAGTTTTATTCGAAACATGTTTGCTTTAAGGTCCCTACCAAAGTACAGGAACCAATGTATCAAGACTGATTTCTGTGTTGTTTATTATGTGAACGCAAATCAAAACGCATGGATCAAACTCTCTGAAATACCAGATTTGTTCTTTGCTGAAGTTGAATCCTGCGAATAAAGATTTATGATTACGATTTGAAAGCACTTGGACATTTGTTTGATTTGTCAACCTTCAAACTCTCTTCAAACATGACTTTTAAAAGAGAAAACCTTTTAAGAGGCATTAGAATAGATCATTTATAACCATTATGACTAGGTGGGTTATGCAGGTTTTTAGACAAAACTGTCCTGTATTTGTTAAAATAGCGTAATCCATAATGTAAAATACTTTTGACAATAAAAAACTTCTAAACAAATAGGCAACGGATAGCAGATGAGTAGAACTACAGTATATATAGTATATAGATATAGATATATAATATGTATAATTGCATGCAAAATTTTGCAGATGTGATGACCGCTGACATTGTAGTGTGAATATTATTAGATCAGGCCATAAATCCTCTGTTCCCTTG
Source organism: Sinocyclocheilus anophthalmus (assembly GCA_018155175.1). Classification (NCBI taxonomy): domain Eukaryota; kingdom Metazoa; phylum Chordata; class Actinopteri; order Cypriniformes; family Cyprinidae; genus Sinocyclocheilus; species Sinocyclocheilus anophthalmus. Next base: position 86,313 of record JADLZN010006301.1, on the reverse strand, counting down.
TTGCTCTTATATTGAGATTAATGCAAAAGCTGACGGTGCTGTACTGGCCGGTGTTGCCTGTCTTGGTAGATTAGCATTGTAGGATAGCAGTGTTTGGTCATATGTGAGGTTAGGACACTCAAAGGCATTATTACATACTACAGATTAACCTTTGATCAAGTCATATACTTCACACAGAGTTTTGCTCTACATTAACTTATTTCCAGAATTTTCCTCCCCGAGAAGAGCACAGGCAGCATCTGTAAAGGTTACAGGAATATAAGATGATCAGCCACCTACATCACACACATACACATGCTTACTTTATTCTTTTTATGGTGCGGTGCTAATAGCTGCTACTCTGCTGCAGAATGTTGTTTGAGTAAGAGAGAGAAAGAGTGATTGTGGATGTTAAATGCTGTTTCTTTTTCACCATAGAACCTGACAGAAGACGTCGGCCCAGAGACTCACGGTACAGGTAGTGACCTCACCTTGCATGCTTCTCCATCCCTTCATAACCTTATCAACTATTATCAAACATAATTTTCTTTTTTGCTGCTGATTTGAAATTTAATTAGAACTTAAAGCGTACTTGATGCTGGAAACTTGCATCATGATGTATATTTTTTTCTTCTACTCAACCATTTAAAACCATTTAAAGTCTGTAGGATTTTAATGCTTTTATTCAGCAAGGATGCTTTAAATGATCATAAACAGTAAAGACATGTAAATGGTACAAAAGATGTCTGTAAGAAAAAATGATTTCTTTTGAACATTCTATTCATCAAAATGTCTGTGAAAAAATGTATCACAGTTTCCCTCTTATTGGTGAACATCTTACTGGTCGCAAACTTTTAAGAAGCTTGTGTATTTTTACTATAATTCTTAAATTTTTTCATTATAGAAGTAACATTCCTCCAGGTTTTAATATTAAAGCTTGATAAGAGCTCTTTTGAGTTTGCAGGCCATCTTAAAGGGGACATAACACACAGTTTCGGCCAATCATGTTAATCTTGAGTACCTATATACAGTAGTAGTATTGCATCGTTCATATCTCCAAAGAGTCTTTAGTTTTATCAGATTTATAAAAGAAAGATACAGCTTTACGATTTTCTCAGAAAACAGCTGAGCTCCTGGAGGCATGCCGTGGGTGGAGCTAAATGAGAATCTAAATCTTTAACAGTGTAAATCATTCAGGAGCATGAAATAGATAAGTGAGGAATATCCCATGGTGTGGGGGGAAGGATCTGAAAAAAAGCACAAAAAAAATAATATCTTTGTGTTGTGTCTGTTATCTTTTCCAGTGCTGCTCCAGAGCCATGACCCCAGGGAAAACGAGGAGGGCAGACCAACTGCTGGAGAGAACTGTGCTAAGAAGAGCCGGCAGGGAGAAGTATTGCTCAAAACAGTTACCTTTACATTCATTTCACTCATCCATATCTCCAGCTTTCCATCTCTGTCATTCAATCGTCGTTGACCTTCCTCTAAATTTCACCACACATAACACTAACCATCTTGGCTAACTTCTGATGAACATAATAAAACAGGTGTCTGTAAATCATATCAATTAATGAAATTCCTGTATTTCTGCACAGAAGAAATGAATGTTCTTTTAATATATTAAAGCAGCACTATGTTACTTTTTCTGTGTTCAGAATTTGCAAAATGTATATAATGAGCGAGTGCATCATGAATTCATCTTCCAAACTGCATTTTTGTCTTATTCCGAATCACTACGATACACTTATAATAAGTACTTATATTTGGACTATTGTAGCCTGGTCAGGTCGTCACCGCTGCGGAGTAACACATACCTGTGTGAATTGCCATAGACATAAATTTTGAGAATTAGCTCCGGTTGGAATGTTCTTCCGCAGGATGTGTTTATTAACCGCTAGAGTGCCAAAAGTTACATAGTGCTGCTTTAATGTCAGTAGAAAGTTGCAATTATCATATCTGTTAATTGCACCATCAGATCTCTTTGTGTGGGTGGATTTCTGCCCTCAGAGCATGTGTCTCTTCTTGTTTGTATCAGATGTAGCATGTTCGTGCTTAAATGTGTATACAAATGTGTGTTAATGTGTATTTAAATAGCCTCCACTCAGTCCTTGTCTATTCATTTCAGTGTTTACAGAAAACAGGATACATTGCAAATCCAGGAAGCCGAAGCTTTTTCTAGCAAAAGATGTCTAGAATGGTTTTATGAATATGCAGGTATGTGGGCAAAATTGTAAGTCATATTGAGTTTATCATAGTACTATGAACTATTGCAAATGTATATCTTTTTGATTTAATTGGTAAGGTCCTAAAAAGAGTATAATCACATCAGAATCTGGTAAGTTGATATAATTTGACTTGATAATGTCTAGAAGGCAGTGAATAATGTCACCTAATTTTAGGCTAGATTTTTTATTTTTTTTTATTCAGAATTCCTTGTGGCTTCAGACACTTTCCAAATGAAGTTAAGATGCAAATAGAATGACTATAAGTATATACTTACTAACATGTATTTGGAATCTTAAGTCACACTTAAATGTCTGAATTTCATTGCATACAAAATAATAAAGTAAAGTCAGATCCTTTTAAGTTCAAAGTGCCCTGGCACATTAACATATGAACATGTTCCACAAAGTTTGACAACTAGAAAGTGTCCAAGACTTTTTTGTTTTTATTTTAAATGGAATACCTATTTCTTCATATTTTGAAACCCAAGTTAACAAACTTTTGTTCTGTATTTCTTTAAAATAAATGCCTTGTTTTTAATGTAATGCAAAGACATTTATACATTTTTAATTGTGGCTTAAGTGTCTAAATACTTTTTGGGGCCACTGTATATAATAGTAAATTATTTTTGAATGTGTCGTGTGAATAGGTTGTGATGATGTTTTTGGACCGGACGGGATGGAGAAATTCTGTGAAGACATTGGCGTGGAGCCAGAGAATGTAAGAAAACTAAACTGATCTAATATGATTTGATAGTTTATTCTAAAAATATCTTGCCAGTAGCTTTACATTTTAATGTATGTTTGTATGCAGGTAGTGATGCTGGTATTGGCCTGGAAGCTTGATGCCCAGAGTATGGGTTACTTCACTTTACAGGAGTGGCTCAAGGGAATGGGCTCATTGCAGTATGTCTGGCCAAACATGAACCTTAAATTCATCTACTACCATGCTACTACACGTATTCTCATCCCAATCTTCACTTTTCCTCCATACACAGATGTGACTCTACTGAAAAACTCAGGAACTCTCTTGACTACCTGAGGTCTGTCCTCAATGATGCCACCAGTTTCAAGCTCATTTACCGATATGCCTTCGACTTTGCCAGGGTAAGTGTGTATATGCATTAGGACAGATGATTGATGAACATTAATCATCATCCACTTTAGAAGCTCTGGTCTTCTTTTAATACTTCAACACTATATTTGGTTTTGCCAGTGGCTGTGCATCTGGAACCTTTCTGTGTTTTTTTTTTCTTCCCTGCATGCATGCTGGACACATCACAGTCCTTCAGTTGAGAGATGGTGCTATTTTGGGTTGTTTCACCACTTTGTCTCAAGTATCTCTTGTCCAGATAGTTGCTTTTTTTTTCACTCCCTTGGTATGAATTGTAAAGCGACTGGAGCTTTGCTGAGTGAAGCTCTTACTGGAGCCATTCGATAGGGCCAATAAAGAGGAGCAGTACAAATAAATAGCTTGTGGCAACCTTGAATGGATAACATGACATTCATCCTGTCTAGATCAAACAGAATTGTTCATGTCTGGACTCATCTTGTACATTACCAAAGTGTTTTTTCCCAAGGCTAGCAACTTTTTTCAATTGTTTTAAAGGAGAGCGCCGAACACGATTTTGAGTAGCTTGTCCGTGAACTACGGCTCTTGTGTAGTAAATGCTGCTCCATCTGAAAGCAGGTGATGGAGATCTACTACTGATTAAAGAACCAGCTTTACTGACAAGATGCGCATGACAATCGCATTCGATTAATCGTGCAGCACTAGCGGCCATATTGAGTATTGCATTTTTCACTTTGAATGGGCATGACGCCTCTGACTTGGAGAGCAATATTTTCTGAGGTGCGGTACGTGGCTAAAAAGTTTCAGCAACCTCCCTGGCTTACGAGTGATACGCATACCCCATTTCCGGAAGGGATACCAATCTGTTTAAAGGGTCATATGATGCTTTTTTAAAGATCTTTATTTTGTGTATTTGGTGTAACAGACTATGTTGACATGCTTTAATGTTCAAAAAAACACATTCTTTTTAAAATACTGTACATTATTGTATGTCCTCTATGCCCCGCCTCTCTCAACGCTTCGTTTTCTACAAAGAAAGTAAGTCAAGTCACTTATTTATATAGCGCTTTTAACAATACAGATGTGTCAAAGCAACTGAACAGCATTAAAATAGTACGTCAATAATGCATAATGACAATAGTAAACACAAATTTTTAAGTTAAAGGCAGTTCATCATTGAATTTCAGTGATGTCATCATCCAGCTCAGTTCAGTTTTAAATAGTATCTGTGCAATCAAGTTTGACGATATCGCTGGAAATTAAGTGTCACCAACTAAGCAAGCCAGAGGTGACCGCGGCAAGGAACCAAAACTCCATCGGTGACAGAAATGGCGAAAAAACCTTGGGAGAAACCAGGCTAATTCGGGGGGCCAGTTCTCCTCTGGCCAAACGAAACCAGCAGTCCGAGGGAAACACATAATAAAAGGAGCGTAATAAAACAGACGATGAATAATATTTACAGCAATTATTATATGATGCAATCAAACTTTTAGCAAAATGTGGTAGTTCTGTATGTTTGGCATTATCTGAGGTCCTCTGAGGAGTTGCATAATCTCTTCTCAGGTGTTCTGGATCCAGACGAAAGCTTGTGTAAATCCTAGTTANGCAGCACTAGCGGCCATATTGAGTATTGCATTTTTCACTTTGAATGGGCATGACGCCTCTGCTTGGAGAGCCAAATATTTTCTGAGGTGGTACTTGGCATAAAAAGTTTCAGAACCTCTGGCTTAGAGTATACGCAGTACACCAATTTCTGAAGCGGATACAATCTGGTTTTAAAGGGGTCATATGATGCTTTTTTTTAAAGATCATTATTTTGTGTATATAATATGTTGATATGCTTTAATGTTCAAAAAGCACATTCTTTTTTCAAATACTGTACATTCTGGTAGGTCCTCTATGCCCGCCTCGCTCAAACGCTTAGTTTTCTAAAAAGTCCAATTCATCACCTTTTTATATAGCGCTTTAACAAACAGATTGGACAAAGCAACTGAACACCATTATTAGGAAAAATAGTGTCATAAGGCAAAATGACAATAGTACACTATGTTTCAGTTAAAGACCGTTCACATTGAAATTCAGTTATGCACATCCAGCTTCATTTATAATATCTTGCATCAGGTCAGATAACACTGGAATGATGTCCCCAACTAAGCGAGCCAAAGGCGACAGCGGCAAGGAACCAAAACTCCATCGGTGACAGAATTGAGAAAAAACATTGGGAGAAACCAGGCTCAGTCGGGGGGGCCAGTTCTCCTCTGTCCAGACGAACCAGCAGTACGGAAAAAACAATATAAGACGTAATAAAACAGACGATGAATAATATTAACAGCAATTATTATATGATGCAATCAAACTTATAGCAAAATGTGGTAGTTCTGTATATTGTTTCATGGTTGGCATCATCTGAGATCCTCTGAGGGCTTGCATCATCTCTTCTCAGGTGTTCTGATCCAGACTGAAGCTTGTGTAAATCCTAGTTAATCCCGTGGCAAAAGACAGAGAAACCAATACAAACATAATTAGCGTAGCTGCTGTTCCACCCAAGCAAAAATGATTTGTTTAACCCAAAACTAAAGAATAATAATGTGCATTTAATCAGATATAACAGCAGTAAAAGATTATGACTGCAGTAAAACATTATGAGATGCATTATTTGAATGCTTGGCCAAAGAGATGTGGCTTTAATCTAGATTTAAACAGAGAGAGTGTGTCTGAACCCCGAACGTTACCAGGAAGGCTATTCCAGTGTTTGGGAGCCAAATGTGAAAAAGCTCTACTTCCTTTAGTGGATTTGCTATCCTAGGTACTACCGAAAGTCCAGAATTTTGCGACCTTAGGAGCGTGATGGATTGTAGCGTGGTAAAAAACTAGTTAGGTACGCAGGAGCTAAACCATTAAAGGCCTTATAGGCAAGTAATAATATTTTGTAACTGATACAGAACTTAATAGGTAGCCAGTGCAGAGACTGTAAAATTGGGGTAATATGATCATTTTTTCTTGACCTGGTAAGGACTCTAGCCGCTGCATTTTGGACTACCTGTAGCTTGTTTATTGAAGATAACCTAGACCACCTAGCAGTGCATTACAATAGTCCAGTCTAGAGGTCATGAATGCATGAACTAGCTTTTCTGCATCAGAAACAGGTAACATGTTCCGTAACTTGGCAATGTTTATAAGATGGAAGAATGCCGTTTTTGTAAAATGGGAAATATGATTTTCAAAATACAAATTGCTGTCTAATATAACACCCAGATTTTTGACTGTAGAGGAAGTAACAGTACACCCGTCTAGTTGCAAATTGTAATCCAAGAGATTATGTGTACTGTCTTTTGGTCCAATAAGTAATATCTGTCTTATCCGAATTTAATAGGAGAAAATTATTGGTCATCCAATCTTTTAAATTTTTAACACACTGCTTAGATCATTTAGAAGTTTCATCTGGTCTTGTTGAGATACAGTATATAGTTGAGTATCATCAGCATAACAGTGGAAACTAATCCCATATTTTCTAATAATATTACCAAGGGGCAACATGTATATTGAAAATATCAGAGGACCTAGGACAGATCCTTGTGACACTCAATATTTTACTGGTGATAATTGAGATGAATCCCCATTTAAATGAACAATGTGGTAGCGATCGAACAGGTAGGTCCTAACCATCTTAAAGCCTGCCCTTGAATACCTATATAGTTTTGTAATTGATCTATGAGTATGTCATGATCTATATTATCGAATGCAGCACTAAGATCAAGTTAAACTAGCAATGAGATGCAGCCTTGGTTTGACGCTAGAAGCAAGTCATTTGTAATTTTAACAAGTGCAGTTTCTGTGCTATGGTGGGGCCTGAAACCTGACTGAAATTCTTCATAGAGATCATTTTTTTGCAGGAAGGAGCACAATTGAGCAGACAATTTTTTTCAAAAATTTTAGACATAAAAGGAAGTTTTGAGATGGGTCTGTAATTTGCCAGTTTACAAGGATGTAGTTGTGGTTTATTAATAAGAGGCTGAATAACTGTCAGCTTGAATGTTTTTGGGACGTGACATAAAGACAACGACAAGTTAATAATATTTTGGTTCTTCTGCTACAGGTAACAACTTTTTTAGTAATTTAGTGGGTACAGGATCTAACAGGCATGTTGTTGGTTTAGATGCAGTGATAAGTTTATTTAGCTCTTCCTGTCCTATAGCTGTAAAGCACTGCAGTTTATCTTTTGGTGCGATGAATGAAGCTAAAGTATTATATGCTGTAGAATCTACATTTGTTATTGTATTTCTGATGTTATCTATTTTATCAGTGAAGAAATTCATAAAGTCATTAACTATTAAACTGTGCGGGAATATTTAGATCGGGTGGCGTCTGGTTATTTGTTACTCTAGCCACTGTGCTAAATAAAAACCAAAACAATCCTAGGTTATTTTCTATGAGTTTGTGGATAAGCTCGGCCCTGGCAGCTTTTAGAGCCAGTCTATAGCTGGACATAATGTTTTTACACGCAATTCTAAAAACTTCCAAGTAATTTTTTTCTCCATTTGCGCTCAAGACTACGAGTTGTTTTCTTGAGAGAATGGGTATTAATGTTGTACCATGGCGCAGTACGTTTTTTTTCTAACCTTTTTCAATTTGATGGGGGAAACGGCTTCTAATGTATTAGAGAAGATCGTGCCAATGTTGCTAGTTATTTCTTCTAGTTCATGTGTACTTATTGGTACCCAGAGCAGTTGAGATAAATCAGGCAGTTTATTTGTGAATCTGTCTTTTGTGGCTGGAACAATAGTTCTGCCCTGACGATAACGTGGAGCCATATAGTTAATATTAGTAATACGCAGCATGCACGATACAAGGAAATGGTCAGTAACATCATCGTTTTGAGGTACGATATCTATATCAGTAAGATCAATTCCATGCGATATAATTAAATCTAGCGTATGATTAAAATGATGATTGGGCCTGGTGACGTTTTGCTTGACTTCAAAAGAGTTTATTATGTCAGTAAACGCAAGTCCTAATGCATATTTTGTATTATCAACGTGAATGTTAAAGTCTCAGACAATTAGCGCTTTATCAACGGTAATCAATAGGTCTGAGAGGAAATCTGCACATTCTTTTAGGAAATCTGTATACGGCCCTGGTGGTCTATACACAGTTGCCAGAGCAAGAGATAGGAGAGATTTCTTTTGTTTATCTGACAGTGTAACATTAAGCATAATTATTTAGAATGAGTTAAACCTGTATCCCGTTTTCTGAGTAACATTGATAATATCACTATATGTTGTTGCAACACCGCCGCCATGACCAGTTTGACGGGGCTCATGCTTATAATAGTACTCATTTAGACCAATATAATCATTTTGTTTTAGCCAGGTTTCAGTCAAGCAGTGTACATCAAAACGATTATCTGTGATCTTTTCATTTACAATAACTGCTTTGGGTTTGAGTGATCTAATGTTTAGGAGTCCAAACTTTAAAAATGGTTTTTGTTCTTTTATTTTAAATTGTTCTGGTTTAATCACTATCAGATTTTTTCTAGATCCTGCATTAATTTATATTTTGACCTCACTATTCGGGGAAGAGACACAGTCTTTATAGATTGGACAGAACAGGTACTTCTATCATTTAAGCGGGTAGAATACAAGTCATCAGGGCATTTTTTTGAGATTTGACTTACTAGTCATATGGTTTGTAGTGTCCTGGAGATGTTGTCCGACAGGAGCTCCGCCCCGATTCTGCTGGGGTGCAGACCATCAGCGCGAAACAGCCTAGGACGCTCCCAGAAACGATTCCAATTATACACGAGCAGTTATCTTTTCTTGTACACCATGACATACATTCATTTAAAGCAAAACGTCTACTGAACCTTTCGTGTCCTCGTCGTATGTGGGAAGCGGTCCTGACACGATGACCGTCGTCGCTGGCGATGTGCTGCGCACCATGTCGATCAGGCTCCTGAAGTCCCTCTTCCATGTCTCCGTCTGCCGCAGCTTGGTGTCGTTAGCCCCCGCGTGACGCACGACCGCTCCGGGGCTCTCGTCACCCTTCAGGATCGCGGGTATCTGCGCAAAAACATCGAGAACACGAGCACCAGGGAAACAGTGAGTGTGCACCTTACCTTCAGCTAACGTAGCATGGACGTGCCGGACGATGGAGTCTCCAATTATCACAGCGTTGTGTTCCGTCTCGCGGAGGGGAGCGAAGCGGTTCCGGGTGGAGATCTCGAAGACCGGAGGCGGCGGAGGGGGAGATGTCGTCGCCTGGGGCCTGGCTCGCGTCTTCCGTGGCAGGTGCTGCACCCAGGGTCCGTGGTGATCCGGCGCCAGAGTGAAGGACATCTGGGTAGATTGCGTCCTGGTTGCACCGGGCCTGTGCAGAGAAACACATGGAGTAGAGGTGGTGGGAGAGTTAGCAGCGCGCTGTATATTTACCTCGGACTTGTGAGCGTCAGCCTGGGATGATTCCAGCACGGCTCTCCGCTCTCTCAGCTGGGTCTGCTTTGCCATCAGGTCCCGGATCTGCTTCTCCACGGCCTCCAGCTCGAGCTGCGAACGTGTCCTCACCTGCACTTAAAGGTAGACACACATCCACCATTAAATCAAGTAAAAGTGAGTAAAACAATGGTAATGTGTGAATAGAGTATTAGTGTAAGCGAGATTAGCGGCAACCACGCTGGCGATGCTAGCGGGCTATATGCTAATAGCGGACTCGGAAGTCAAAAATAGAACTAGTGATAAGGCGCTCTGATTGTTTTTGTTGTAGAATACGATAGGGGATATATTTACATGTTATAGAAACGAAAATGATGGTGTATAATATTGATTTTAAGATAAAAAAATTAGACGACAAAAATTAACTTGACGGAGCTCAAACTCAAACCACACGGCACACGGCAGTGGTGGGTTGGGTATACATGCAGCCTCCTTCCGACAAGCGCAGTCTGCTCTGTTTGGCCAGCTGACCCAGTGCATTTTGGCCGAACACAGCAAGCACTCATCGGAAATGTAATGTCCCTTACCATAATCACGAGCTTCATATTTTAAAATAAATGTAAAGACAGAGCCCGAAAGGGGAACAGAGTCTCGTGACAGACAGTGATGAAGCTGGTATTTGTTTGCAGTACACAAGCCACGGTTAAGACAGCTGACTTCCACTGGATGTTGACCCCCCCCCCCGCTCCTCTCCTCTCCTCTCCTCTCTCTCTCTTCTCTTCTCCGCTCTCGCGCACACACAGACACACCCACACGATGCGCAAAACTCCGCATTTGAACAGTCAATAGCAAATACTTAAACTAATAACAAAACAGTAGCTGATTCAGAAGCGCCAGATTGTCATAGCAAAGTCAGAATTACCTCCTCTCCTAGGTTCACGAAACGGTCAGCTTGTAACACTCCAAAGAGAAAGGAAAACTTGAAATTGCATCATATGACCCCTTTAATACCTTGGCAATAATGGTTCATTTACAGATTTTTACTTCTCCACCATCCATTTGTTTCCACCCCTTTGCAGGAGAAGGATCAGAGGAGTTTAGACTTGAATACTGCCAAGTGCATGCTGGGACTTCTGCTTGGGAAGACCTGGCCATTGTTTCCAGTGTTTAACCAGTTTCTAGAAGTAAATATTTGAAACTTTACCGTCTATCAGTGTCACTTTAATTTTTTTACATGACCAGTCAAATGTTTGAACACACCTTCACATTCATTATTACTACTCATTATTACTAAAGGGATAGTTGACTCAAAAATGAAAATTCTGTCATAATTTACTCACCCACTCATTCCAAAACTGTATGACCTTTTTAATTCTGTGAAACATAAAAGAAGATATCTTGAAGAATGTTGGGAACCAAAGCATTTTGGTTACCAATGATTTCCTTTGTATGGACAAAAAAGCATTTATTTTATGTTCGCCAAAAAGAAAGTCATACAGTTTTAGAACAACACAAGAAGCAACAACAAAAAAGTAAAACTAATAAAAATCTTCTTATATATTTGACATTCAGCCAATGCATCATGGAATGCTTTTTAAACCGTATTGAGAGAGTTCTACAATTTTATAGCTACCATTTTGTGTTTGTCTGAAGAATCAAATTCACCATACATTTTAAATCAAAAGTTTTAGGAAGCAAATTTAGTGAGTACATATATTTGACTGGTAGTTTATACAGATATTTGCACATCAGTACATATTGTCTTATATTTTATGTCTGTGAAATTTTTGACAGTTATTCCTCTCTTTTTTCCCCCCACAGCAATCAAAGTATAAGGTTATAAATAAAGATCAATGGTGCAATGTTCTAGAATTCAGTAGGACTATCAATCTTGATCTCAGTAACTATGATGAGGACGGGGCCTGTGAGTACAAACACCCACAATTTAACATACCTGTATAGTTATAATTATTACACCCCAATTTAGACATCCATCATTACTTTGTACAATGCAGCTGGAAGTACATCAGATCTGTCTTTTGACAAATTTTTCTCTTTTCTCAGGGCCAGTGCTGTTGGATGAGTTTGTGGAGTGGTATAAAGACAGAGAGATGTCGTAGCGACAGCTTCCCCACACCTACCACCATCACCAACTAGAAACTAATCGCCAACAATCACAATGACAATGACAACAGAAACGGCTTTGAAACAAACATCTAGATAACAAAGTACAATTCAAAACTGAAGTGTTTGGGACAGATGATGGTGGCCCCTGGCGATGAGGGCTTGAGTGTGTGAGTGTTTGCATAGAATGTAATTATTAATGCACATGTTTGTATGTCGCCCTTTTAGCCGGGGCCATAGGAGGGTCACTGGTGGTTGTGTGTTGGAGAAACAGCACCTCACCGACTCCACCTAATGCCCCCCATATTCCACAATGCATTGTGGGTAAGCACACGGCCAGTGTTGGTGCCGCCTTCCCACCCCACTGTGATGTTTCATATTGCTGTGAATGTTTCGATAGGCTCTTATAAGGAGGATGAATTTGGATTCTCCACAAGGCAGGGTAGGTACAAACTCACATACTGTCTGAAGTTTCGGTAATTAGGGCATGGAAGGAAAGGAAAAAGGAAGAACCTGCTTGGCTTTTTACTGAAAGTCAGTGACTTATTACTAAGACTTTATGGGTCAAAAATCGAAATAGCTTACAGTGTCGCTCTGCTGATGTGGTCCAAACACTGTTTACTATGGTTTTTATGTTAAAGGATGATGACCGTCAGAGCATGTTACCATAGATGCATAGCAACCTTTACCATAAGTTTTATTTTTACCAGCCTCACTGCACTTGGTTGCCATTTAATAAAGCGCACCACATGCAAGAGTAGGGCTGTGCAAATAATCGAATCGAATGCGATTTTCATGCGCATCTCGTCAGTAAAGCCGGTTCTGTGATTAGTAATAAATCTCCAGCACGTGCTTTCAGATGGAGCGGCATTTACTACACAGAGCCGTAGTTCACTGACAAGCTATGCAATATCACGTTCAAAATAACAGGTGATTATTTGCACATCCCTATGCAAGAGTGTCATAGACATTTTGCTTTAAGTACTTCCTGTGGTGTTGCATCAGTATCCTTATCACCACTTACATTCTTGATATTGATTATGAGATCATCAAGAATAGATTTGCTGTTTACAACATGAAGAACAGTGGGTTATATGTATCTCGAGCGTAGTGCCCAGCATGACCATTGTGCAATCACACTGGCAATGGCAAGATATGGCCATCTTTTAAAAGAGTGTGAGCACGTTAAAGTGACTGTGGAATGCATTCATTATATGATTTGATTCCGTAGCAGTGTAACTATACTGTGTATGTCATAGTTAAAATGACAGGACATGGATCTACGTGATGGAAAAGAGAGAGGATGAGAGAAAGCTGTTAAAGTGCACTTTTGATTTCTGTGATGAATTGCCACAAAAATATAAAAACAGGTATCCTGCCCTAAACACTGACACTCCTTTGGCCACATCCTCTTACACAGATCTTGTGGTCAAATGTGATCACCTTAACCCATAGTGACCAATGCCTAGCAACTATTTAACATTCTAGTTATGTTTGTAAAACTGTTGAGTTTTGTCTATGGCTGTGGCGTGAAGCTAACTTGTCATCTGAACAAGAAAAAAAAAATGCATGCATGCATTCTGCAATTAGAGCCGTCTTCGTGAATGAATGAATGAGGTTTTTTCTTTTTGTACTTTTTTTTTGCTCTTGTTTCTTTTTTTTGTACAGGTATTTGTAGAAGTGGACTTTTTTTTGTGCTTAATTTGGGTATCCGCGGTCATGCAGTCTTAACGCTTTATGAAAAACATGATTGTGTGATGGTATTTAGAGCTTAAACACACTTGTAACCTCATCTGTTGAGATGTTCTTCTCTGCATTGCCTTCTCCACCATCTCCACCAAGTGCTAAACTACCCTGTACATGAGTGACTGCAGCATTTCAGTATATCTGCAATTTCATGCAAACTTATTGATTTTCTTATGTTCATCTTATAAGGAATTACAATACAGAAACAAAAATCATTATTAACTTTATTAAATCTTATTTTGGGTAACAAATATTTTTTTCCAAAACATTTTTGATCGTTTTATTTCTACTTTTTCTGAAAGATGAAGGTTGCTTACCATAAATTATTTATCAAGTTATTCACACAGCATCTAAGAAGCCAACAGTCTATGTATGCTGTGCATGCTGGCCAGAATCCATTTAAAAAACGTCTACAGACACGTGTCATAATCCCATTCATCTGCACCCGTTTGTGCCTGAGGGAAATAGTGGTTTAAAATGAATTATTTCAACAGATAGACAAGTTCCCTGTGTTATGACTGTTGCTTTTGTTGGGGGAGTATGTAATGCAGAGGGCTGAGCATTCTCATCTGACTGTATATATGTATGGATGTGTGTCTATGTGTTTGTTTTCACTGTAACCTCTCTACATTCAATATATATATATAAAGGGGTTTATTAACTAAATGTGGAGTCATTTCATCTGTTTTAGATGTCATGTTTTAAAGAAGAGAAGACTTAGACTAACAACTATTCTGGAGTCATGCTGAGACTCTTTCCCCTTTTGCTGGAAAGCTAGTATTCAACAGAAACCATCAAGATTTAGTGAAAGGGACTGAAAAACAGTGATTCGACAGCTTTGGAAGAAAGTTTATAGCCCCATTAATGGGTATAATGTGTTGTCATTGAGTGCAGTTAATAGCCTCTGGATTATTTTAGTACTGCACATCATGACTGATAAAATCAACTCAGTTTCTAATCTTAGACTATAAACATTCTTATGTACATTCATACATTTTTTCAATGCAAAAAAGAACAGAACTTCTATTTATGTTCATAATTATATTACAGTATTTACAATACTCCGTAAAAAGCAAATCTCAACCTCAAAAGCTGTGATTTTGAAAGTATCAGCTCAGATTGGTACAACATTGTTTGTCTGGTGAGTCCAAATGAACTCTTTAGCTAAATGAAAAATTCCCTATACTTTGGAGTTGAGTTTACTGGTGACTTTGAACCGAGTGTTGATGTACTCTGAGTTTTAAGGCCGTGTAAAACTGGGGCTTTGTCTCCTTCTGTGCGTCTGGACGTTAATGTGTTCCTTGTAGATGCACTGCTGTATGTTTGTTCTTTTTGGAATGGTGTCACTCCTCCGTAATCTGCCGGTGATCTGTCCTGCTTGTCGCCTTCTTGTTGCATGGAGGATAGGGATGCAATGTTGAACTCATCCATTTCCCTTCTCCTTTGCTGCAATAATCGTCTGTGTTCTTGCCTTTGATGGACTTCAGAATTTTCTCTGAGATACTCTCTGGCATCCTCTTGTTCTAGGGGAGGTGGGGATGTCTGTGGAACTGCTGGTGGCTCATCTTGTGCTGGTACATTTACATCCACAACCTCATGTCCTACAGATTGTTCGTCACTGGACGAGGAACTTGACTTTCTTAACTTTGACTTTAGGCCAGTCAGCTCCACTGAACTGTCCATAAGCTCTCCTTTAATAATGTTGTCCTTGTAAGTAGATTCTGATTCGGCCTTTATTATTAATGCAGACCTTTTTTTCATTGAGGCAGGAGGTGACACTTCAGATGATAAACTGGTCCATGTGGTTTCTAGGACTGCATTTGTTGTTGGCGTTAAATCTCTTTTTATTAATTTGGTTAATTTGGTTGAAGATGGTGGTCCACTCTTTGTGAATGCAATGTACCTCTTTACATTTGGGATTTTATCAAGAGAGACTCCAGTTTCTTGAGGGAAATTTGTGTCTGTTTTTCTAATGATATTATAATTAGTAGCATATGGTTTAACATATTTTGATGAAGTGTTCAATATCTTTGTTTCTTGAGCTACCCCAGATATTCCAACTCTGTCATCTAAGACAGCAGTTGGTGCCCGAGCAGGATATTGACTTTCAATAGGTGTGAATTGAATGTATCTCTTAACTCTTGGTACTCTGTCAAGATTTTCAGATGAAGTGCTGGATCCCCTTAATTCTGTTGCGGTCACCTTTATGGATTTAACAACACTTGAAGACTGATGTTTTGACTCTGCTGAGGAATAAGGTTCATATTGTCTGAATTCAATGTACCTCTTTACTTTTGGGATTTTGTCAAGAGATTCACCTGTTTCTCCAATGATATTGCCATCATTAGTCGATGGTTTATCATCATCTTCAGAGGAAGAGCTTGGTCTCTTAGTTTCTTTGGCTATCACAGATAGGTTGACTCTTCCAGCTGAGAGAGCAGTTGTTGTCTGAGCTGGAGAATAACTTTCAGGATGTGTGAAATTAATGTATCGCTTAACTTTTGGTATTTTATCAAGAGGTGCTCCAATATGTCCACCAAAATTGTCTTCCTTAGCAGTTAGTGTGAGATCTTCCTCAGATGAAGTGCTTGATCTCCTTGTGTCTTGAACTACCCCCAATATTCCAAGTCTTTGAGCTGAGACAGTAGATGTTGACTGAGCAGAGGATTGACTTTCAGGATGTGTGAATTGAATATATCTTTTAACTCTTGGCACTCTATTAAGAGACAATCCTGTTTGCCCAGAGCCATTGTCTTCCTGAACATCATCCTCAGATGTGTCTGGTTGTTTCAGTTCGGTTTCTGTCACCTTCATGGATTTTTCTGTGGTTAAAGGAAGAAATGGTGACCGATTCAAGGAATATGGTTCAGATTGTGTGAACTTAATGTACCTCTTTACTTTTGGGATTTTGGCAAGATATTCATCTGTTTCTTCAGTGATATTCTCTTTTTTAGTAGTAGGTTTATTACCTTCCTCAGATGAAGTGCTCCATCTCCTTGTTTCTTTAGCTACCATAGATACATTGACTCTTTCAGATGAGAGACCAGTTGTTGTCTGAGCTGGAGATTGAATTTCAGGATGTGTGAATTGAATGTATCTCCTAACTCGTGGGACTCTATCAAGAGATGTTCCTTTTTGTCCAAAGACATTGTCTACTTCTTCGGCAGTTTTTTTGACATCATCCTCAGAAGAAGTGCTCGATCTCTTTGATTCAGATTTAGTTTTCATCCCAGTTGTGACTTGCAGTGTATCTGAAGTGGTGGGTGACACAACTGGAAGGTGAGATATATGCTGTTTAAATTGAATATATCTCTTTACTTTTGGTTCTCTATCAAGAGAGACACCGATCTCTCCAAATAATTCAGTTTCCACCTTCCCTGGTTTAACTACTCCAGAGATTGAAGGTGAAGATGTTGACTGAATGTGTTGTGGATGAAGTTCAGTTTCCTTAAACTTAAGATATTGCTTTACCTTTGGCAAACCATCAAAAGATGCATCTGTTTTAGCAAAGAAATTATCACTGTCATTCTGAGATCTGACATCATCTTTAGAGGTGCTGGTGAGCATAGACTTTACTGCCTTAGTTGTGGCCTCAATTGTATTTGAAGGACTGGATACTGATAGTGTTGGGGAAGAAGGTTCAAACTGTTTAAATGTGATGAATCTTTTTACTTTTGATACTCCATCAGAAGATACACCTATTTTCCTGAAGAAATGATCTTCCTCGGTTGTCAGTTGATCATCATCTGATGATGAGCTATATCTCGTTTCCTGTATAGCATCTTTCATAGTTAAGAAGGGAAATGATGGCAGAGTTGGTGAATGAGGTTCAGACTGCTTGAAGTGAATGTATCTTTTCACTTTTTTAATATTTTCAGGAGTTACCTTTATTTGCGTTAAATAACCCTGGTCTCCAGAGGATGTGTCAATTGTACCTTCAGATTTAATTTCCCTATCAATTGTGCTTTTTGTAGAGGATGAAACTGATGGCAGAGCTGGAGAATGATGTTTGGACTGTGTAAATTGAATATATCGCTTAACCTTTGATACTGCATCAAGATCTATTTGCCCCCAAAAATTGTTTTCTGTAGCATCAGATTTGTCATCCAACTTGACAGATGTACTGGAACTTGTCTCCACTACTGCCACAGGCCTCTTGGTTGAAATAGGTGAAGATGTTAGAGCTGGAGAGTAAGGTTTTGGCTGATTGAATTGAATGTATCTTTTAACATTATGCATTGTATCGAGAGATACACCTATCTTCCCGAAGAAATTGTTTTCATTGGATGTAAGTTTGGTATCATCTTCAGATGATGTACTTGATCTTCTTGCTTCGGGTTGTGCCACTAGTTCAGGTGATATACTTTGTTTGTTCAAGGGCAGTGTTGTCGAACAAAGTTCAGTGCTTGAGAATTTAATACTTCTTTTTACTTTTGGAATTCCATCATAAGATGTATCCATTTGTCCAACAAACTTTTTATCTTCAGTGGGTTGTTTGACATCATCCTCAGATGAGAAACTGGATCTCCTGAACTCAGTTGTCATTATAAATTCAGATGTGACTACCCCAGTGGTTGGTGGAGGAGATGGTAATTGGACTTGAGGATTGGAATCAGAGTGTGAAAACTGAAGGTATCTCTTTACCTTTGGTAAATGATCAAGGGATAGACCTTTTCTAAAGAGACTGTCTTCATTAGTGGTCACCTTAGTTACCTTTTGCTGCCTATTAATAGAGACACCTCCGGTTCTTCCAAAATCTAAACCCGTTGGTGACTTAGTTTGAATTTGTGATTGAAGATTCCCCTCATCTGTTTCATTTTCGTGTCTGTTGAACAGTCGTGCACTTAATGCTCTTAATCTCATTAGACCTTTAGAATGTTTCTTGTCAAATACATCTGTGCTGCTGGAGGAGTTATCAAAGTCAATGTTGAGGACTTTGTCTGTGTTTTTATCTGGTGTGATGGATCCTCTGTTTATCCCAGGTGCTATTGTAATCTCTAATTTTGATGGATACTCCAAAAATTGATCTTCTTCTTCACTGGAAGATGATCTATCAGTATCATAGCCTCTATTCAGTCTGTTTATACTTGACCTATAGACAGGATGGACATGGTATAGTGGCAGGCTATCATGACTTCCATAATATGATTGATCATGTTGTTTTTTGCATTTAGTCTTTTTTCCTGATAAACCTTTCCTGGTAGAGGTAGGTGATGATGGCAGAGATGAGGAATGGTGTTTATACTGCTTAAAATACACATATTTCTTCACATTTTGACTTGAATCTTTAGGTGTGGTGCTTGACTGCAAAGATTTGATTGCTTCCTCAGTTGTGGTCTCAATTTTAGTTGAAGGTGTGGATACTGACAGAGTTGGGGAGGAAGATTCAAGCTGTTTAAATGAAATGTATCGTTTTACTTTTGAAACTCCATAAGAAGATACATCTAAATTGTCACGTTTAGTTGTCCGCTGAGCATCATCATCTGAAGATGAGCTATAACTTTTTGCTTCTAGCTTATCTTTTTTGGTGAAGGAGGGTGATGATGGCAGAGTTGGGGAATGAGGTTCAGGCTGTTTGAAGTGAATGTATCTCTTCACTTTTTGAATTCTATCAGGAGATACCTCTATTTGTGTTAAGCATCTGTTGTCTCCAGAGAATGCGTCAATGTTAGCTTCAGATTTTACCTCCATATCCGATAAGGTGTTGTTGTTCTTTGTTGAGGAAGTAGAAAATGATGGCAGAGTTGGAGGTCCAGAATGAGGTTTAAACTGTTTAAATTCAACATATCTTTTAACCTTTGGCACTGTATCAAGACCCACATCTACACATATCCCAAACTTGTCTGATATGTTCACATCTTCACTCTTTCTCAGGGAGTCATAAATATGCATACTCTCATCAACACTGTCTCCATGAGTTAATGTCAAATGTATGTCTGAAAGCTCCAGAGTGACAGTCTCTTGTCTTATAAGAATGCCAGCACTAGGCATTCTTTCATTTAAAGTGACATCTTCAAGAGTGCCAAATCTATTTAAAGTGACCAGGTTTGCATAGTTCCCTGTGTCTGATTCATCCATTAACTCTGGGTTTACAACATAATTGTTTGGTCCACCTACACTTTCACCACTTTCACTTGAATTAGAGGAGCTTTCTATGTCAGAGAGCTCGAACTGCTTTACATCATCAACAGGAAGTTCTTTACCAAAAGGTTTGTCAAAAACAAGAAGCTCTGAATCAAGGTTTATTTTTTCTGAAGGTGAATCTACGTTGCTTTGCCTCCATGTGTCATCATCCTTCAGTGGGTGTCCTAAAGCAGAGCTGGAGAGATCCAAGATACTTGACCTTTCAGAGCCATCAGTGAAAGAAAAGCTTTCTCCACTGTCATTCCACAACCCTGGGTCCAAATTATCAACATTCTGTTCTGTCAGTCTGGTTGACCATTCTGAAAATGGCTCTGTACTAAATCCTGGAATTCTACCCATTGTGTTTTTGTTTGCCGGTATAGTGACAGCAGGAGGGTCAACACTTTCTTCAGTTTCTCTTGAGAAGTTACCTTCCTGACTTGACTGAGATGCTGTTGAAGAACTGCCCCTTCTCTTTAACTGGGTGATATCATTTGCATCTGGAATTGACTCAAATTCTATGGATTTTGCCATGTCTTCGGTTGAGCAGGGTGGCAATTTCTTACCATTTATGACTAAAGCATACACTTCCCCTTCCTGTAGTGAGCTGCTACTACTGCTGTCTGCTCTTCCTCTGTGATCCTCCATCTCAAGGGCCTGCTGCTTCCCACCAGTTATTGAGGATTCATTTCTTTCAATACTCTCATAAAGAGCCTCAACTTCTTCTGTGTTACTCTCAGAGGAGCCATCTGCTTGATCATTCTCTACAGTAACGTAGTATGGCACTTGATCTTCCACTTCAGTGATTCCACCAAATGTAACCGTTGAACCCACTCTCACTTCTTGTTCTTGGTCTTCTACATCACAGTACCCTTCATTCACATATGGCTGGGGCCCAGTGGAGGAGGTTGTTGTTGGTGGTGGTGTAGATTGTCTTTTAGATTGTATTCTTCTCCATAATTTTTCTAAGAGTGGTCGCAAAAGAACACCAAGGATAAAGGCTACAATAAATGTAATGATAACAGAGAGGCAGACAGCAAGGACAAATTCTGACTGGCTCCTTTCCCGTACAACAGGATCATTCCTTGGTGTGTTTGTATTTTCTTGCTCATCCAAGATGGTTGCCGCTTCCCTACGTGGTCTTGAGCCACTGCCTTTTTTATAGACATGTAGATTAAATACTGATATGTGCTCCCCTTGAAGACCTGAAATGCATATATAAAGTCCTGCATGCTGCTCTGTGATGTCCTTAATTAAAAGTGTTGGTTGGTTATCTGTGACTTGGCCATGTGGAGTCCACCAATGAACCTGCATGATATCTAGAATAAAAATAACGGAATTTTATCACTAAATGTGCATTATTTTAGGAGTTACATATATAACTGCAAAAAAGAAAGTTATGAATAAAAATTTTGAATAATATGTCTTTTATGCGCTTTTCCACTGCGTGGTACGACTTGGCTTGGCACGGCTCAGTATGACTCTGTTTGCGTTTCCACTGCAGTTTAGTATCGCTTTAGAGTGGGCGGGATTATTCACATGTCATTATAGTTGCGCCGCCCCTACTGCCGCGACTCCTGAAAACCTTTTTCATTCCGCGTCGCCCCATCAAGCTCTCGCTGGATCCGCTCCTCTGCTATCAACGAGAGGAACGTCTGTACTTCCTCAACAGACCACGAAATAGCCATTTTTTGGTTGTTATAAAAAGGTGCGCTCGTTCAAAACAGTTGCGTTCATTCCTTCGCTGGCTGTGCTGATTTAAATCTAGTGGTTCTGTTGTGTTTGTGTCGCAAGTTCAGTGACGCAGGTAGTGACGATTCTCTCCGGCCAATCAGTGATCAGCAGAGTTTACACGTCATGTTTTGGTAACGGTACGGTTCACTTGGAACCTCAACCGAGGTGGTACTAAAAAAAGTACCAGGTACTGTACCCAGTGGAAAACCCCCCCAAAAGTGAACCCTACCGTGCCGTACCATGCAGTGGAAAAGCGCCATTAGACTGGTTTTATAACTTCTGATACAGACAAGTAAGCAGAAGTAGCACCTTGACTGTCATTGCTGCAAGGAATTGATATTTGCATCCCCTCGTCCACAATCATGTTATAATAGCGACCAGATGTGCTGTATTTATGTGTTGGACAAGTAAGCTCCGAATCCTTCAGGTGAAGCAGATCTTTTCCACCATGATATGGTGGAGAGGCACATACCACTTGCCAGGAACTATCACCCATTTCAGAATCAAAACTAATCCATCTTCTCAAGGTCTGCAAGTTGCAGTCACACTTCCATCTGTTGAAGGAGACATCGACCAAGGTGTTGAGTTTTCGCAGGGACTGGTAGGCAGGAACAGGAATGGTGACCAGCATGTTATAGCTCAGATCAAGGACCTGGATGGAATTAGTGAGTCAATCAAAATGTTTTCCTCATTTTAATGCACCCTGGGCTAGATTCTGTCAAAAGACAGTTAATAGAAAAAAAACCCTAATTGTTATATGCCACTAGGGAGAGCACAGTCCTAAATATGTAAAACTGTTCTTAACAATATTTCCCTTTAGGATAAGAAAACAATATTATGTGACTGGTATTAACGTGATACTCAAATAAGCTGATTAGTTATGAGATGTTACCTGCAGCTGTTTAAGGTCTATAAAAGCATGTGGGTGAATGCTTATGATGCTGTTATGCTGGAGATGTAGCTCTTTCAAATCAATGCAGTTGTCCAGGTCGGTAAGACCTATCTTAGATATCTGGTTATAAGACAGCTGAAGAAACTGCAGAGACTTCATGCAGCCTAGCCCTGAAAGCAAAATGTATATTCATAATATAAAAACGTAAACATAATGCAATGATTAACAACAAACTTTCTAGTTAAATATCAATGCATTCTTTGAGTCACTGACAGGCGTTGCATTTTTATCATTAGATAGCAAAGTCAGACATTTTGCAGTTGTTTTGACTTATAATAGTCAAATATTGTTGTAATAGTTAAAATCCATAGCAATATAATGCAAAGCAAAAACTGGATGGCAGAACAGTGACTCTATAGCTCATGGATGTCCTATACAAGTCAAGTGTTTGGCTGCGCCCAGATTTAAATCTCAGCTCTACCTATTACAGCCTGCCTTAGCCCCATAAAACACAAGCACCTGTTTGTGCCAATATCTGTGGCTGTAACAAAACCTTGCATAGTAGGGCAGTTATGGAGTGCCACATGAATCACCACTTGTTCAGATCAGGGAGGTTCTTGCAGCAACACTGCTTGAATATCTTCAGGACTTTACTGTCAAGTTGTTGGTAATAGTATTCTCACTATTAACGAATAATATTTGCATCTTAGTGGCTAATATTTTTTTGGATAAATATGTAAACCCAAAATATGGCGCTTACAATAATTTAAATGAATGCAAACCAGTACATCACAAAGGTTCTTGAACATATCTAGAATTGAGTTGATTCAGAGTGGAAGGCTTGCAAAAGTTCTGGTATGTCTGTCAGAGAAGAGATGGAGAACTCTCTTGCCTATTTTAAGAACCGTGTTGACTGCTGAGCCAAAACGGGGGTCTGCTGGACAGGGGTTTATCAGAGAGAAGCATTGAGGCTGTGCTCTGAATCACAAAGAGCTGAAAAACATTGCGGTGCCACCATCTAATTCAGTGCTTACAGGCTGGCCGGATTGGGATCTGCTAAGGCTAAGAGCACAATTTAAAATCTGATTCTTGACCTTTGTTAACAAGTCCCTTTGGATTTCAAAGAAAAAAAAAAAGTTTCAAGGCAGACACGGAAACATTGAAACCCTGCCAAAATTGTCTATCAACACTGACAATCACATCCTGGAACAGGATTTCAGAATTAAATGAAAGAATTAGCCATCCCATTAGAATAGCACTGAATATGAAATTGAAGAGACAATATTCAAAATCTAAAAGAGAATGATAAGTGCTTGAATTGGCTTTCTGTTCCCCAACTTACTATGAACATTCTACAAAACCCCCAGTTAAGCTTCTCTAAATATTTCAACAAAATGCTTTTTGGTGTCTATTTTAATGGTGTTTCTATTACAATCCAAAATGACAAGTAAGATTTAAAAAAAATTGTATTACAGCAGGTTGGCGGATGACACATTATAGATGTGTCCCAAATTATGTACTATACATTATGTACACTATTTATGTAGATTAGTTTGTCATCTAATAGCATTTGCATTTTAATAGCCCCTATCAGGAAAACTATGACAGCCGAGTGCATGAAGTGTTCAACACACTTTGTTTTTGTTTTTTGGTTAATTAAGTGCGTCATCCGGGTATTTGAAGTGCACTTTTCCTTTTGGAATTTTGAGTGTGAACACACTACACTACAAAATGTCATAGAATAGTGTATAAATACACTAATAAATATAAGACACCTTTGAACACACTAGAACTCAATGTTAGCGTTTATGTGAAGGATGGTCAAAATAAAAGGCCATAATGAAATTCACTCTCTGGAATGTGTTTAGACCATTATTACCCTTTTACAGCCTGTTATGAAGCACAGGAATGCCAGCGCCCAACCCTTGTGACAGATCACAGGTGATTTCTTTTCACCTCATGCTGAGGGAGGATCCTGTGACTGGTTTAAATGGAATTTAACAGGAAGAATGTGCAATCGCAACAGAGCAAAGTTACACTGATTATACAGACATTTACCACGGGGTGGAGAATGGGTGTGGGTTTTATGAATTTGACAGATTTTACATAATAAAATGAGATTAAAAAGATTCTATATATATAAAAAAAAAAGTTTTTAGTAGTTGATCAAATTTACTCATCTATCTGTCTGTCTATTAATTAATAGTAAGGGTGTTAATGTCACCATTATAGAAATGTGACAGAAATAAAGTTGCCCCGATTTCCTTTTTAATTTGAATATGTTTTTCAGGAGAAACGAAGGACAGAGATACAGTTTTTTTACAGTAAGAGTGTTGAATAAATTACTAATGCTGTAAAGTACAGTGTATCACATACATACTCTTGCGACACATACCCTTGGGTAGATGTTTTAGATGGTTTCTTTCAGCAGACAGCAACTGAAGGTCAGGTGCCCAGGAGGTGCATTCCTGTTCTCCACTTGACAGGGTCCTAGTGCCTGAACGGCCCTTCAAAATCAGAGACAGGCTCTCCAGAGCATTACTTCCTACCCAAAGGTGCAGTAGCCCTTTCAATTTTACATGACCAAAGCTGAGAGGAGCCAGAGAACGCAGGGCATTATTGGATATGTTCAAGGAAACCGCAGTTGCTGGGATGCGTGTGGGAATCTCAGTCAGACCCAAAGAAGAGCAGTTCAGGAGAGGACTGTGCTGGCACAGGCAGGGGACAGGACAGGCAGAGGTGGGGAAAGAATGTGTCCCACTGAGGTGGAGGAGCAATAGTGCCACACCAAGCACTGAGCTGGATGCTGACATTATTGTCAGCCCTGAATGATATAAACAACAAATAACAGATTGGAGAAGTGAAAAAGTAAGATGACAGAATATGGCATACTTACAGAGCCCCGCACATGTCATGCAAGAAAAAATAAATAAATCGTGTGCACGATTTAGCAAATCGAGGGAACGAACATTTTGTACATCGAGGGAACGAATTAGTAAATCGTACACACGATTTAGCCTACTATTTTTTTCCTGTATGCCATGGCTCCGTACTTACTCGCATTTGTATGGTACAAAACAGATAGAAAACACATGCATTTTTTTATTATTACTTTTTTTTTACTGAGCGGTTAAAATGAACGCGGAGAAAGTTTCCCTCATGAAATTTATCGCCAATAAAACCAAACCAATAAAATCAATTATATGCACACACACATATATACAGTTGAAGAGAGTCTAAATTATTAAACATCAGTCCTTTACTTGCCTAAGCTCAAGGGAAAATTGTATATTTGTTTAAAACTAACCTTTTAGGGTAGCAGTTCTCCACTCGGCTCTGGCACACTTCTGTCTGTAGTTCTGGACAATTACCAACAAAACACTGAGACCAACTGAGAAATTCTTTGACTTTAACTCCCAACTTCCCTAAGATCAAAGTCTGAATAGCATTATGGCACCAGACACACACACACACACACAAAGAACAATCTTTCTACAATCACTCACTTGCCTGAGTTAATGTCTTACTCAGGTTTGTTCCCTCCCAAGCATTTTAAGGATAAAAAATAAATAAAAATAAACAAATAATATTTAATGTTGAATAAATAAGAATTAACAGTTTTTACATACGTATGCAGTGACATATTAGTGAATTGCCACTAGATCATTGACCAAAATTAATAATTGACAAGTAAATTAATATCTTAACTCAGTTGCCACATGATATAGTTAGCAACTCTAATATCTGTTATTGTTGAGATGGATCATGTTTATACATCTAATAGTCCCAACAATCATAATACAGTTTTTTTCAATCAAAACCGCATTTGCATTTATTAACAAAAACACTGCAATATGAAAGCATTTATTTTCCTCTTCATTCCAAATATTTGTGACTTCCCTTCTGACAACGTTGAAAAGACCTAAAACCATAGAAGAGCAGATGGTTTCAGGTTAACAGAGTAATCCATTATAGGGTTGAAATGAAAATCACATCTGACAGTCTCAGAACAGAAGATTTTTGGTTTGGACATCACAATAATACTGTGTTCAGAAACAACAATAAATACCACACATATACCCAGACAAACCAGGCCAAGAAGGTTATATTGCACAAAATATCACACAGATAACTCAATTATATATCATAGAAGTTTCCTTTTTTTATCTTATCAAAAGATATCATGAGAAGGCGATTGGGCAATATAATACAGGCCTTGAAAATATGTTCCAGAAGTGATACATCGCCACCCACTGTTTCAGGATCAGACTTAAGGTGTTGCTTATTTAAAATGTGGCTTTAAAGCCACTTGACTGTGCTGATTCTGCATCAGTGAAGACTATTACAAATGAAATGAAAAGCAAAAGGGTCCAATCACGACCAAGTAAACATTTGTGATACAAAAACCAACCCTGAAACAATCTTAATGATATCTGAGCTGTTTAATAAAATTGGCCACTTTAAATCACCTCTTAAAAGCCTTCTAAAGACCCACTGGCCATGTAGAACAATGCAAAAGGTTTATGACACATACTATTTTAACACTTATATCAGTCAAACAACACCCCTCTTTTTATGTGCCAATATGATAGTTATTAATGACAGGAGCGGATAGTAAAAGAGTGTAATAATATTGCTCAGAAAATCACTGGACTCAATTACTTTGCTACGATACAATATTTAAAGCACATGCAGTGAAGACTGAAAGTAGGCAGCTTAAAGGCTGTAAAACACTGAGGTAAGCTAATGAAAATGCACAGGGAGCTCTCGGCCATAAAAGAAAACAGTACTGTTTGTGCTGGGTCGGATTTATGGTTATAAGGGAGCCATCATCATCATAGAGGTATGTGTGTGTGCGCGTGTTCTTAGACCTCTAATAAAGCTGAGTGGGAGTGTAGAAGAAACTGTCTTATTGGGTGGGCGTGTTAGGCCGGATAGTGTGTTTTTTGTGTTTTGGGTGTGTATACACTAATAATTATTGTCCAGTTTTTAGGAAAAACAACTTTTGGCAGTTCACACTAAATGTTCATAAGAAGGCATTAATAAGCATGTGTATGTGTTTTCCTTTCTCTTTCACTAGTGTCCTGCTCCACACGGATTGTCGGATGTTTGGCAGCCCATGTTGGAGTATTTGACCTGCACTCTGAATAGTGTGCCGTCTGCACACATGCAAAGTTTATACCTCTCCAGCCCCTCATTGAAGTACAGGTCTCCCCCTAAAGAGGAGTTTGGTATACGTGAAGGACTGAACATCACTGAGCCATTTAGAATAATGCTGTTTTCCTGCACAGAAAATAGAAAAAAAAACATTCATACACTCGTAATTATATGTTTACATTTATATATACACTACCATTCAAAAGTTTGGGGTCAGCAAGCAGTGCAACTGTTTTCAGCATTGATAGTAATTAGAAATGATTCTTGCACTAAATTCTAGCACTAAATCAGCATATAAAAATGATTTCTGAAGGATCATGTGACACTGAAGACTGGAGTAATGACTGATATCTTAATGGATGATGATCTTATTATAGTATTTATTTATTTTTTGGCAACTAAAGAAAAACTTTTTAACTCTTAACTACTTACCGCTTTTAGCTCAATGTCCCCACCCATGCTGAACTCCACGGTTTTGCCCATGATGTAAACTCCCTCGTTGCCACGGATAATGGCCTTACCATCTCCTTTGATAGTGAGGTCAGATGATGCATTGCTTGTTATCTGCAAAGGATGGCACTGAGTCACTATACAAAGACAACTCATGTGTGACTAATCAAAAGACCTAGATTAAGACGATCATAAATCTCATACCAAAATACTTTTCATATGATTTGTTCTGACGTATAAGTGATGTATGCCATGTGATTAGGCACTACTATTTCAATTTGTACTCAGTTATTCAGGTTTCATAAGTCCATGAGTCAGGACTATGAGTATTTTTGCTTACTCTCTCAGTAGAGGCTTTCTTCACGTTGAGAACCTTGACCTCTTTGGGCAGGTGGAACTCATGGTTGTCAAAGTCAGTGCTGAAGAAAGTCGTTTGAGTGCGGGGGTCAGTAAAGGAGATTCCTAAATCGCTGACAATAGACGTCTTATCTTCCTCTACACTCAGCTTGGTGTTGCCCTGCTGGAACACCACCTGTAACTCACACAGAGAACACCTAAATCAATACACTTTCTCATGTCAACACTCAGAGAATACAGACTTGTTGAAAGAAAGTCAGATACTATGCTGACTGACTGGGTTATTGTTGCCAGTAATGACAAGGTCCTGGTCCTTCCTGCCGCCCACTGTGCTCTTGTGTAGTGGGTGGACCACGCCCATATCGGCCTTCTGTTTGAAGCGTAGCAGTCCACTCTCGTGAAACTCCATACTTTCACAACCTCCAGGACCTATCCGTATCACTGTCCATATCACCAGCGTTATCTATAAAACACAGATAATGTATAACTGTCTCTGTATTCAGTGAGCAGTAGAGATGTAACTCAAGTGATCTGAACATTTCTAATTATTACCTTTATTTATCTTATTTATTATTATCAATCTTGAAAACAGTTCATATTTTTGTGGAAACCCTGATTTTTTTTTTCCAGAATTTTCTGATGAATTGAAAGTTCAATAAACAACATTTATTTGAAATATAAATCATTAGTGATATTATGTTTTTGTTTTCACTTTTGATCAATTTAATGCATCCGAAATTATTTGATGCTAATTTTTCAGTATATCCTATCATATTAATATCACAGACACATCAAAGAACCGATAAACTCACAATGAGGTTGATGAGCGCAAGCAGAAAAAGTAGGATGATAATGCCAATGGCAATGATGCCCTTGCGACCCCTCAGTCCTGTTTTGTGGAGTCTCTCCTCCTCAATCGGAATATATCCAGCCTTAAAATTACTGTTGTGCTCTTTATTAACTGATCTACGCTCAATTGCCTTCTCCCTCATGGACTTCTTCACCGGCACATTTGGGAATTCCTGTGGATATAAGGAAAAAAGAGGGTACATTAGATAGTACAATTATTGTCTGTTTTACTAGACACTCCATTACTGCCACCAGTGGTTTACCATACAAGAACCCCTTCAAATATAGCATTACTCAGCTTTACTTAAACGATTTGCAATTAAGATATTTTCTAGGCTGCAGTGCTGAGTTTGGGTGTAAAATATCAGTTATGCCAGTGTGTATTATTATGGTAGCCCAAAAGTACTTAAGCCACACTTTAAATAAGTATTTTTCCAATTACTTTCAACCAACTGTTTTCAAGGTTAATTTTTAGTAGATACATGAACTCAGTTATCCTCAAGTTCACAGAGGTGTAACGGCATAACAACCAACGGTGTAGATCATTTTAACATGTTCACTAATAATTGACAACCACAAAATGTCAAACACTTTTTAATTAAATTTAAACAACACATTTCTTTTATATAATAACATTTGAGCATTTTTTATCATTTAATTTCTAACAAATCTATTTGTGATGATTATGCTTAAAATAAATATCATTCAAGTTTTATATTTCATTACATTTTAATATTTTATATTTAATTACGTAACTCGGTGTTAGTGTTACGCAGGTCTTAAATGCTGTAATACTTTTGGGACCAATAATACTTTATATCCTCAGTACTTAATAATCTTATCTTTTGGAGTATTTAGTATATTTTGGCTAGAGCACTAGATAGTGACAAACGATTTTCAAATTCAAGGGAGTTATAGGGTACAAAAAATAACATATCTCAGCATATCACAACAATTTCTCACTTTTTTTCAGCAAATGCATCTTCTTTTAGAATGAATTAATAATAAACACATTCGTGCTATTACAGTGTGACGGCTAAAAAAGAAAGCAGTGTTGCTGTCTTCAGGAATGCAGTAGATATGTTTGTATGCGCCTAAAAATAAATGACACGCAGCTCTTTCCTCTGTAATAAACACGAGCGAGTGGGTTTATTTTACAGCTCAAAAGTATCACTATTCAGTATAACAGCAAACTGTAACCCTGCAATAATGAGTCAATTTTTCCATTAACGGTAGGACATAAATAGCGCAGATGATCGTTATTATTTCACATACATCGCCATAGACATCGTTTCAATTTTAAAGTTATTATGCATCGCTCGTTTTAACGTTCAAAATCGCTTGAAAAGCAATGCAAAAGAGAAAAGATTTAACAATTCAGACTGAAACCAGACCTGCTCGGACGCCATGTTGAGCCTCCCCCTCTCTCTCTCCAGAGCACTGTTAGCAGCTTCACACACACACAGCCGGAGGAGAAACCACTGCGAGAAAACCGGTATCACACGATACTCACAAACAGCCAAACCTTCACATGGATTATACACTGCAAACATGTCTATCCTGAAAAATGAAATTGTCCATAAATACAGGCCGATGTTGAAGAAGGAACGCCTTGGTTTTAAGGGAGCAGGACTAATATGTAAGATGGTTTGTTCCTCCTCTATAAAGAGCCGGTTGTGAATCGCACAGACTCGCCGTATAAGGAAAGTACAAATAAAGATGGAGCACATCTTGAAATGTAAATGTAAAGAAGCGCCTGCTATGATATTGTTTCTGTCTACTATCCTCCTGGGACCCATGCCTCTAGAGGACATTATATTTTAGTGAATTTCTCTGAGACCCTGCTATAGTTTTATGTAGGCTAATGTTTTGTAACATTGTAACATGGGGTTTCAAATCGGAATATGACTTTTTGTTACGAAACGGCATAATTTTCATACATGTCTTCTGTGGAGGACACCAGGACAAACATCATGTTAATCAAGCACATCAAGTCAATAGGGAAATAAATTATAGATCAATATTCCTATGAAATATGAGATATTCTTATGAAAATGTTGCCCAAGTTATTACTCCCATTAGTACACTTCTTTTTTCATTATGGTTTACCCCAAGAACACATTCATATGCAAATTAGATGCAATGTATAGATACATTAGAATGGGAATACCTATTTATGGACATTTTACATATTCCATAAAGTACAGTAGTATATCAAATCATTCTGTTGTTTCATAAAATAGTTGAGAATAATCTTTGTACAAAGTTTGGCTAAAAATAGCCTGAAACCTAACAACTGATTGGTGAATGAAAAAATAAAACATTGTT
The DNA here is from genome assembly GCA_018155175.1 of Sinocyclocheilus anophthalmus. NCBI lineage: Eukaryota > Metazoa > Chordata > Actinopteri > Cypriniformes > Cyprinidae > Sinocyclocheilus > Sinocyclocheilus anophthalmus. The sequence goes on along the minus strand of JADLZN010006301.1, from coordinate 54,852 downwards.
TTTGCCTATACATGCCTTTTCATGTCTATCCTGGCATCCTTTGCAAATATAGAATAAAGTATGAATAAAATCTATTTTTTTATCCATTTGTTTCTTATGCTCCAACCAATGTAATGACATAAAAAAATATTTTTTTTTTCAAAAAAATTCACAAAACATTTTTTATGGTTTAGGGAGGCTATTACCAACTTAACATGAATTACCTTATACATTCGAGAAAGTCTTTACGCGAAAATTTTTTTCACTGAGTTAAACAGTAAGCTATTGATAGAAAAAGTTACATTTCCCTGCGTAAACACCACTTGTTTTAGTTATTTATAAAGGGATCAGTTATGTGTACATGGTGTTTTATGTTGCAGTTATGCCATTTATTTAACGTTTATTGCATTATTTGTGTTACCACTTTGTTATACTAGGTCACAGTTGCTGGATAACTCATTTAAGTCATGCAGTAACTACAATGCATTACTCAAAATGGTTTATTTTCATTTAATTTGTGATCAGGGCAGTGACCTGTAACTTTGTCACGTGATATAAAGTTACATGGCGGAAAATCAGTTAAGGCATTACACCTGTTCTCCCAGAGAATGTGAATAAAGATCTTCCTGCACTTGACATCTGACCCTCACTTAACAGTGTGAGATTTCATCTCTGAGAGCCGAGCTTCACCTTCAGACGGAGACACTGAGTAACATAATAAGAGGCCGTGTTAAACAAACAGCTCGCATGGTTCAGGCTGTTCACGTTGTGCTTGTTATACAGCTATATTTCCTCAAATTGAGAAGTCTAGCAAACCGTTGCTACAACTAAAAGCGCGTCCATGGTTTCGCTGAAAGTCAAGGGTGTGAATTCTTTACATGCATTTTGACTGCTCTCAGCACCCGTACCGTAAGTACACAATTACACGCGCAGGATGCACTGCTGGATGAACTGCACCGGGACGTCCTGAAGCAGGATTACAGCAGAGATGGCTGACACTTTACGAAGACTGGTGAACTCATCTCCGTACGGTGTTTTGCAGGACAAACTGGAAGCTTGGTACAAAGACTATCATGTAAGTCATCAATAACTGAAGCTGCACTTAGTCTGTGATCAACCACAACAGTAGTTTACTATAGTTACACACTTTACAGTATGTTTAGTCAGTTATGTGTATTATATCAAGTGCACAAATTCAGGATTCTAGATTGTGATAGTGTTTGAGATTCTGTCTGGGGACTGTTTTCACCACATGTAAGTTAGGCCTATTTGAACTATTTAGATGCATCTGTTTTGTGGCTGGAGTTTGCACAACTCAATATGCACAAAAAACAGTTGTTAGATAGTCATAACATAGGCTACTGGAGTAATTGCCAAGCAACCTGAATTAATATGCACAAGACAATAGTGTCCTGCATTGTGCTTCGATCTAACAACAGACCCGAGTTGGAATATTAGTTTTTTTGCATTGATTTTGCGGCAGAGTTTGGTTTCTATGGACGCTCGTTGTCAGGACAACTCAATTTCCGGGCACTTCTGATAGGCTGAGAGCAAACGTGCGCGCTCCCGTCACGCTTGTGTTTTCGGAATGGAGGGAGTCTCTTCTCGCGTGCTGAAAATTACACTAATCTTCTCAAATCATTAGTAATCACGAATTCTAGCCTAACAGATACAGTTCAGTGGCGGTAGTTTATTTGATTTATCATTCATTCTTTCACAAACATAATTTATTCTTATCAAGAAATGAAAGTTAAATAAAATGCTTTGAGAAGAGAGTAATTCGTTTTTTATATGCTAAGCATGTTTTCAGTTTTCAGCAATTGGATATGTGGGGTTTAGAGTAAAAATGTCTAGCTGGTGTTTCTTTAAAAGGCTGAAGTTCTGTAAAAAAGAGAAGAGAGAGAGAAATTCTCTGGTACTATTTCTTTAAAATATTAAGTTAACCCTTTAACTGTCACCCGTCCCCTCTGTGGGAGGCCTAAATGTACTTCACTATATTACAATTAAATCCTAATCTAATCATGACAAACTATATATCGTTGGAAAGGTCTAAGACTCTTAAATAGATATTTTACCAATGTTTTTCTAAAAAAAATGATGTAGGAAAAGTAATAGATTAATTTATGACAAGAGTGCACCTCAAAAATCTACATCATATCAGGAGTTCTGACCTTTGTCAAAAAAAGTTTTTCTCTATCACACTTTAGAAATCATCAGAAATGATATATCAATTGAAAGCTTTAAATCTCAAAATTCATCCTTTTGAAACCCATTTTGAAATTGGACATTGCATTACCATGAAAATGGTACATCAATATCATGTTACAAAATGTTTTCGTTCATGAATTATAAAAATGTAAGTTTGGATCCACGTCTATGTTCAAAAATGTGAGTGACCGTTAAAGGGTTAAAAAATACATTTGGGTTAAAAGTGAAAACATATCACATATTTTTACTTAATAACTTTGGATTCTTGATATTTGTTAAAAAAAAACACACTTGAAAAATATTTCAAAACCATGAATGCAAGGTTTGCATAGAAAGAATTTGGAATATCAGAATGAGTTGTAGTGTACTTATTTTTCACTATAAGCAAAACATTATTGCAATGCCAAAAAATAAAAGGCATTGTTTTTGTGCTACCTAATCGGGAAGTATGATATTCTATTCAGCCCATTGTTGTAGTTTGGGGGCTTTCCCACAATTACTGCTTTACCTTTTGCTGTTGCATACTACCTTGCTTTGATCATTTTTCTCACAGGTGTTCTCTTGTGACCAAAACCTGAATAGGTGCTGTGAGCTGGTGGAGCTCACCTCTAAAATTCAGGGTCAATTGTTCACCATACTCAACCTTACAGCACAAGAGGGTAACAAATGGATATGCCCCTCTCTTTACTCTCAGTATTTAAATACAGTATTTAGTGTCTCATTCACCTCTAGCATGTCACATGTTCATTCCCTCTAGGTGACTGTTTAATAATAATGTTCAAGCAGATTCTCTGTCCTCTGTCTTCCTCAGGGGGACATTATTCAGGGGTTGACACACTGAAATCTCGCCTTTTACCATGGCTTGGCTCTTGCTTCACCATTGCAGCTACGTCTGTCTCCACGGATACCAGCCTTAGCCTCATTCAGGTCAGTTGGATATCCAGAATCCTCTGCTGCAGTCCTTACCATTTGTTCCACATGTTAGCAACCACCAGTGTGTGCTTTGTGTATAATGGTTGTCAGGAGTGAAATAACTATTTTGAGTAGCCATATACCGGCATGTATGTGTGTGTATCTCTGTGTTGGCACATGTATACCTTTGTGTGTGCTGATCAGGAATCTATGGAGAAAGGTCGGAAGATTCGGGAACTATCCTCAGCTCATGAGAGTGACATGCAGAAAATAGAAGACCAGCTGTGTTCTACACGTATGGAGTTGGACACAGTTAAACAGGAGTCAGTATCAATTCTAGTAACAAGTCTAAACAAGATCATTGGTCTTAGGAGTGTCAGTTTAGGGATAGAGCACAAAAAAATGTATTCTGTACAAATTTCTTTAAAAACTTCTGTTCATTTATTACCAACATCCTAAATCAGGGTGTGATTTGTTGAAAATCAGAGAGGGATGGGGGGATATTTGAATGAAAATGTCATTACTAGCTACGTTTACGTGCACCCAAATAGTCCATTAGTAATTGGACTGAAAGCCTTCATGTAAACACCTCAAACAATATGATTGAGCTCGATTCGAATGAAATTTCAGATTCAAAAATACCCTGCACACGTGCAGTGCCATGATGCATATGTTTAGAGCGCTTTGTTCTCTGTTCACATGCATTTTACATCTTTCTAACGGGCATATTTTTATATTATGTCTTACAAACTGGTCAATTTTGAGGAGACTGAATATTTACCAATATATTTGCAAATTTGACATATTTTTTCAGATTTCTTTAGCTATGTCATCAAGGTTAAAACAACAGTTATACTCATCTCCAGTGAAAAAAATGATTGTCATTTGAATGGTAAAATACTAAAAATGCTATAAATACTATTAATTGGTTAACGGTATGTTCCTCTACTATATAGGGTGAAAAACTGCACTGGACATTTCATGAGAAAAAGAATGTATAATTTACAGTGAAAAAAACGTAAATTGACATTCCCAGAATTCCCCGCGTCACATTTCACATTTGATGTTTTTTCATTGAAATAACTGTTTCTTCTTAGTTTTTTCTTATCAGTTGTGTTCATTAGGGTTGTATATTACATCTATGTTGTTAAAGTAATGTTTATTTGCATAACGTTACTGTCGTTTGTTACCATGGTGGTGCTTAGTATTTGTGTGAACGACACAGCGCTCCTTATATATTAGTGTTTTCCTTCTCAGCTTGTGGAAAAGCTGCTTGTGATGAGCTTTGGTTCATCACGTTTCTCATCACCACCTGCTCTTGGTGGTTATCAGTGTATTGCAAAGGTACTAAACAGATTTCAGTACTTCAATAGATTGGTATATTAATATTATATCAGTTAATAAAATATGGTATTTAAATGTAAATTAAATCTGTAAAACCTAAACTGTTGCTACAGTTGCTACCACAGCTGCCAGTTTTTTGTACCGTAAATTTAATGGATTTTTTTTTTACAGTATAGCTGTGGCTTTCGCTAGTTCTGAATACAGTGACTGAGGCACTGCACATGCACTCAAGTTTCGTTCAGAATACATCAGTGCTCATGCAAACGAAAGTGTGAATTGGATTGCAAAGTTTAGGGTTCATATAAACAGAACCCTAACCCCTGACAAACTGCACCCTTATCCTAATACACAATACATCGTAATCAGTAAGAATCAGTGTTACATTTTATACTCCATAAAAATAAATCAGAGTCAGCTGTATTGTTTATTTGATTCCAGGCTTGCTAACACCCAGATTGAACTGGACTCCACAAAGAATAAATCTGCAACCACCCTGTTGGCCACAGAAGATGAAATACTACATCTAAAGACAGAGTGAGTCAGAGATCGTGAACTCTTTGTGGATTAAACCATTTGTGTACTAGAAAGTAAAATGTATGAGAATTTAATATCAATTATTTTGTGTGTATTTGTGTAAGGTTGCGAATTGCTCAAGATCAGGTTGATCTGTATAAGAGAAAGCTGGATGTACTTGATGACTATGAGAAGCAGGTCAGAATCCTAAGAGATGAGATCTCGTTTCTCACCGCTGAAAAAACTGTTCTGCAGGAGAGGTACGTTTGACATGAAAACACTTCGTTGCTCAGTGCAAATGAGACTTAATGAGAGCCTAACTTACTCTCTTTTCTCATTTCCAGATTGGTCAGGAGCCGTTCACCTAGTCCTCTTCCCCGCCGGAGTCGCTCCGTTAGCCCTGTGAGGGGCGAGTCTCCTACACGCGCACAGCTCACCAGTTCCTCTCGGCACGCGCGGCTGGTCTCCCATTTCTCAGACCTGTACACCACAGAGAGACTGGAATCCCAGAGTCTCCTGCGCAGATACATCGATGACCTGGAAACAGTCCATTTGTTCCCCCCCCCCCTTTTTTTTGCTTGGGGGGGTGGTTTTTTTTTTTTGGTGGGTTTCTTTCCTTTGGTGGGGTGCTTTTCTACTTTGGGGGGGGGGGGGGGGGGTGGTTTTTGTGGGGGGGAGGATCCTTTCTCGCTGGTGTGTAAGAATACATCTGGATATCCATTGCCATTCATTGATAACCACTATGGCTAGTAATAATGTTATGGTCCTTTCTAAAGTTACAGAACATATGAAAGAATATAGCAGTTACTTCATTTGAACAGTTACTTATCTGATACAAAATTAAAGAAAACTATTTTTATAATTCTATTTTGATATATATCTGGAAATAAAAAAATGTATATTTTATATATTATTTTCTAAGCAGCAGGGAAGATGCTGTATTATATGCTGTGTTATAATAATTTGTATTGTCCAACAGGAATCATTTCAGGCTGCTAAGCTGGCCTATCGTCAGTTTAAAACACGTGTGAGGAAGACACTTTCCTCCACTCATATTGGTCCTGAGAGTTTGGAGGATACAGTGGTGGATTACATTGTGAGAAATCTGGACCTGTATGATGTGCAGACCAGCGTTAATGTACGTTTGACCAAAGTTGCAAACACTGATACCTTTCTGTGATTAACTATGGCAGCTCTGAAATTTGAAATCTGAAATAAACACACAAAACACACACAAATTTTTTTGTGGTGTTTTTCTCAAAAATCAGAATGGACTTTTCTCTTTTTCTTTTGATTTCTTAAGAGTTTTATTTTCCCTAGAAATCGTCTGTGCATCAGTGTTATTTTGTATTATATACAGTATATACTACTATAACATTCCTTAATATTTGTGAATTAGCTTTTATTTTAATTTTTTCAGTTTTATTTTAATTTTAGTTTAAGTTGTAGTAATTTTGTTATATGCATTTGTCATTTTTAAAAAAATATTTTCTACTAGGCTATCTATTTTCATTTCAGTTTTAGTTTCAGTAATTTTAGTACTTCAGATTATTTATTTCAGTTAGTTGCTCAGATAACATTTCTGTTTTTTGTTTTGTTTTTGACTTTTCACGTATTTTAAAAAAAAATTTATTTAGTAGTTTAAGTTAGCGATAACAACTAATTGTTCAATTTCCATCTACAGGATGTCATCAACGCAATGAATGTAAACCCACGCATCTCTTTCCCTCCAGAGGTGGACTTCGTTCTGATCAGCAGCTTCATTAGGGAAGCATGTCGAATAGCATTTGCTATGCAAACTCTGGACCCACCACTGGACCTGGCCTTCAGCTCAGATGGAGAACTTTACAGTGACGTTAAGTGAGTGGAGCTCATAAATTAGACACACTTACACATGCACATTAACACCCATCAAAGGCCTTGAGATGCATCTTTTATCTCCTCACACACAGTGATTTAAAATGCAGAATTTTTTTAAAGATATGTATTACACTGAAATTTTTATCAATGAAACAAAAAACTAAAACAAATCGAGACAAACAGAAATATAAATGAGTGACTTACCCATCGCACTTTCACTTCCTCTCAGGTACAGGCGCAGTTTTGACTCTGAGTTCACCGCTCCGCTGGTGGCATATCACGTGTGGCCTGCGCTGTTGGAGGGAGACACTGTCGTACTGAAGGGAGAGACGGTCACTAGGAGAGGAGCTCTGGTATGTGGAGGCCATTCAGAGAAAATCAATATAAATAGCATTCATACTAGTCGTGACATACCTCATAGAAAAGAAGAAAAGACTTATCTAAAAAAGTGTTTTTTGTGGATATTTTTGTTAATGTTTCTTAATAAATTTTATGCATTATTGTTAAAGAACTACTACATTTTTAAATTTGAATACATAAAGTAATATAAAAATGAATATAATTTTTTAAATGATTAAATTGTAAAAATGAAAAATAAAATACAGAGTAAACTGAATAAAACTGAATAAACTGAATTTAATTTAAATTGTTAAAGCACTGAAACTGAAATGATGTTTGAATGGTTTTCTTCTAGTGGAGAAGCAGGAGTCGTAGCTCTAGTCCTGTTCGCTCTCACTCAGGAAGCCCCAGCCGCACATTTGTGAGTTTCTACTGAAAACTAAAACAATTAATTTTGTTATCATTTACACACCTTCACTTTTTTTTTTTTAAACTGTATGAGTTTCTTGTTTCTGTGGAACAAAATAGGAGTTATTTATAGCTGACTGTCTAGGCTGTTGTTTTCTAAACCATGAAAGTGACTTGTGACCATGGCTGTCAAGCAAGATTTTCAGTGAAAAATGATTTAAGTCAGTCTGCTCCTCACACAAAGCTATCAAATTTTTATAGTTCTTTTATGGTGCGTTTTGGAGCTTGACAACCACTGGTCCCCATCCACTTCAACTGCATGAAAGAGCAGCTCAGACATTCTGTTAAACCTCTGCTTTCGTCCCTATACAGGTTAAAGAATGAGGTTGAATAAAGGTTATGACAATGTTAATTTTGTTGTGAAATTTCCTTTACCCAAATGTAAACAAGGGAAAAAACAATTATAGTCCACAAACCATAGTATAGAGTGCACTACTTCATGAGTTTTTTCATTTCATTTCGTGCACATGCTTGCCTCACGGAGTTGAGGGTTAGTTACAAATTCTTGGCAAATTCTGCCATTCTACGTGGGATTCTCTCAAACTGATTTCTGAGTTTTTACGCCATCTCACTCCTGCTCTCGCGGTCCTCTGTTAGATGGCCAGTCGTAGTCACAAGCCCTTCCCGCTGGACGTCTCTACCGACAATGCGCCTTTAAAGTTTGATACCTCACTCCTGCTGGATACAGAACCAAAAACGAGGCCAGATTAATCAAAACATAAAAATTTTTTTCAGCTTAAGCATATTCTTTCTATTGTGTGGGATGAATTAGAAACCTAAAAGTTGGTGAAAACAATTCCCTTTACTAATGACGCGGTAATGTATGAAGAATTAGAGCATTTGTCAGGTTTAAAACAGAAGCGCTATTACAAGAGAAAACGCTCCACACTATCATTTTCTAAAGTGGACTGCACTGACTTGACGGCACTGAGTGGGATCGCTATGATTGATTGGCTAGTTAAACCTAATGTGTACCCACCAGGGATGTGCAGAGAGTTCCTCGGGCAGGGGCTCAAATGTCCCCAAAATAGGGGCAATGTAAAAATAAAAATAAAAAAAAAAATAATATATATATAGGTCAACAGTTTGGATACTTTACTATTTTATTTTTTGCAAAAAGTCACGTGGCATCAAGCCTGATTTATTTTATCAAATTTTAATTTTTTAAAATGTAATTTATTCCTGTGATATAAAGCGGAATTTTCAGCAGTCATTATTTCCGTCTTCAGTGTCACATGATCCTTAAAAATCATTATAATATGCTGATTTATTTGTGCTGCTTAATATATTTTATAACCTGTGATACTTTTTCAGATTCTTTGATGAATAAAAAGTAAGAAGAAGACTGGAGTAATGATGCTGGAATTCAGCTTTGCCATCACAGGAATAAAATACAATTTAAAAATACATTAAGATAGAAAACAGTTATTTTAAAATGTAATAATATTTCACAATATTAGTTTTTCTGTATTTTTGATCAAATAAATGCAGGCTTGATAAGCATAAGAGACTTAAGAATGCGCATAATTATCAAAATGAATATAATCAAGACCTTCCTGTCCCCATTCGCCAGCCTACACTTCACATAATAGGCCTGTAGGTGGCCATTGCACATTACACTACGGTTTGAAAGTTTGATTTTTTAAAATGAGTACTTTTATCCTGCAAGGATGCATTTAATTGGGGGCAGTTGTGACCTAATGGTTAGAGTCGGACTTGTAACCCGAAGGTTGCGGGTTCGAGTCTCAGGTCCGGCAGGTATTGTCGGTGGGGGGAGTGAATTCTTCTCGAATAACCAGTGCTCTCTTCCTTTCTCAATACCACGGCTGAGGTGAGACCCTTGAGCAAGGCACCAAACCCCCAACTGCTCCCCGGGCGCTGCAGCAATATGGCTGCCCACTGCTCTGTGTGTGTGTTTACTAATGTTTTACTAATGTAGGTGCTGTTTTTTTTAAATTTTTTACTTCAGTACAAAAAAATCAGACTGGAGTGTTTTCAGTGTAAGCTTAAACTGTTCAAAACCTCAATCTCACAGTATAATTTTAAAGTGCTCAGTCTGTTCTCATAATTTATCCTAATTATGTTGATGTTTATGTTCTGTATCAAGGAAAGTACTTTGTTATCTCTAATCATTTATTACATTTGTCTAAACATACAGATGTGTGTGAGTGTGAATCACCAGTAACAGACCTAAAACATATGGTTTTAAACTGTTTAAGGGAAAAAAATGACTCAGCAGTGGTCATATCATTAATGTATGTATATTATTGCTTCGTTTTCCTTGAGTCATAATAGAATATATAAATGAAGTCAAAGTTACATAAAAGATGGGTTACACTGACGTCATTATAATGTGAGCACAAATGTGACCCTGGAGCACAAAAAAACTGTCTTAAGTCGCTGGGGTATATTTGTAATACATTGTATGGGTCAAAATTAATGATTTTTATTTTATGCCAAAAATCATTAGGATATTAAGTAAAGATCATTACTTAATTTTCAACTTTATTTTTGATTAGTAATATGAATTGCTAAGAACTTCGTTTGGACAACTTTAAAGGCGATTTTCTCAATATTTAGATTTTTTTTGCACCCTCAGATTACAGATTTTCAAGTTGTATCTCAGCCAAATATTGCCCTATTCTAACAAACCATACATCAATGGAATTTATTCAGCTTTCAGATGATGCATAAATCTCAATTTCGAAAAATGGACCCTTATGACTGGTTTTGTGGTCCAGGGTCATTATTCTGTTTGTACCCACTTCCACTTGTCACCACTAGAGGTCACTCTCATCCTACTAAACTGAGGAGGATACAGATACATTAAAGTGCATCTAGCCATTATTCCATGGAAATTTAATTAAAACATTTTTTGTTTTCTTCTAATATTTTTATTAGAAAAAAAACCCCCCATTTTATTTTACATGAGGGTTGCCACATGGGGGCTACCATGTTGAGATCATGTGACCAGCCAACTATTACTCACTTTATCTCTGTAACTCTGTTATTGGACAATTTTTTTCAGAGAATAAATGAATCATGGCTGACTACTCATTTCTATAATGACACTGGTAATATTGGTGTAACTTCAAGATGCACAGCACAACATAAACAACACATTACTGACTGTTCCTTTGAAGTATGTATTTTCAACTGTAATAAAAATAGAGAAAGAAAAAAGGGGAAAATACAGGAAACTTTCAAGAGTGGAACCATGAAATCTATGTAGGCCATGTACGTGATTACAGGAGAGTGGATTCATTGAGACACTCTCAACCACACAGCATCCACACACGCGCCAGCTAGACACATGCTGCTTAGGACATTGCTACTGACTTGCAAATAAAAGCAGCATTATATAGTTGCTATGGCACTGGATAACCTCCTGCTGTTATAGGATGAGACAGGATGAAAGGATGGCGAGTAATGTAATTGTAGAATGACTGCAAGGCCAAGTCACCAACAACTTATAAAGCAGGGTCCAGTAAAACAGGCTGGCGCAGCATGAACTCATACTCAATGACTACTTATCATTTTCCTGAAATAATCAGATGCTGTATTTTGCTACGTGTCCTAGAAATACCCCAACCAGCAGTTATTTTGAGCGCAGTTGCTGCCAGACCTGGACTGTCCTCTGTAGCAGACTGAGATCTGAGACCTCCAGCAGCCCAAGGATAAAGAAGTCTAAAGCCTGCATGCATAAAGAACGGTATATGCTAAAATCTCCTCATCATTCAAAGTTTCAATGGTTTGGATAAACACTGGAAGATTTTTAATAAAAAAATAGCAACTGCAGCTACAGGATCTGGTCATAAATTCACAGTTCACATACATTTTTGTAAACTGCACTGTGAATATATACAGTATACATAGCCTATATGGACAAAAAATGTGTGAGGAAACATAAGTAACCAAACATCACATACCTTTTCTTAATTGAAGACTATCATAAGCTGTTTCTTATGTTAACTGCAGCTCATTGCCTTTTTATTGTAGTGAGGATGCACTGGTTTGAATAATGCTAAAAGCTACATGAGCTACAGTCAAATCAGGTTGAGCCACTAGGTGGTGATCTTGTTAAGTTTGAGAAACTCATCAGCTCATTGCATGAACCACAAGTGTCAAAAGTTTACAGAATGAGACTGAAATAGTTATAGAATTGTGATAAATAATAGATAGCGTGTTCTTTAAAAAAATAGAACGATAGAGAAAAGAGTGGAGAGGGAATGAAAGTTTGAGGTTTTTCCTTGAGTCTCCAAGTTCAAGTCCCATCAGTCAGTTACAGATGAATGTGTATGAAAGTGTGTAATTGAATTAGAGTCTCATCCTCAAACTGACTGAGAAAGACAGATAGCAGGAGACTTCAAGAAAGATAAATAGTATAAATCTTTTAAATAATATATTATTATGTCACACCACAAAATTGCATTAGGTGTATCTTTTTGCACACTAATAGACTGTTGTAGATGATTGCAGTGTTGTGTTTTAGAATGCTGGACAGTTTTCATTGCTTGCTTGCTTGCCTGAGTTCATTAAGTCCGGATGGTGATGCCAGCAACAGTGTGGAGTCATTGTTCACAACTGCTAATTAACACGAGGAAATTACCACATGCTAATGAGCAGAATTGTTCGGTCAAGCTTATTAAAGCTTGGCAGCATCTCTTGGGCTTTTGCCTGGAGAGAGACTTAAAGAAAGAGAATGGCAGGAAGATAAATGCACTAATGCTTCAGGGTAAGATGGCTGAAACAAGCCATCTTTACTGCAGAAACAAGAGTTCATCCTTGGATAACATAGTCTATCAGCATTATCAGTCTAACCTCCAGGAGAATCACTTTTTAGTTTCATGACGATTGCGTAGACCATGCAGTGCATGTTTAAATAGCATATTAGCATTCTTCTGAAGTAACGTGTATACGTGTATACCACATTTTTTTTAAATCATGTATTATTGATCAGACTGCCAAAAGTATCTTTTATAATAATATAATTATACTAAAAATTATACAAATAATAATTATTTAATAATAATAAATATAGGTGTAGTTCAGTGAGACAGAGTTCATATCATCCTCTCACATCTGGCTTTTGTTGATGGATTTAAGTATTTATGTCTGCAGGCATGTGTAGATCCATTAGTTTTACAGATTCATTATATTCAGTGTTTGCATACTGCTGTAAAAACAATTTCATGCCTATTAACTAGGATTTTGCATTGTAACACCAGCAGAGATTGATTCTATGTTATGTTGTTTAACTTGGCAGGTTTTCCGTAAGCCGTGTACTGGATCATGCATTTGGCTAAATACTTTAGCCTACAAGAAGTTTGGAAATATGAATGTTTCTGCAGAAACAAGCCAAAGAGATGTGGGGAAGTGTGGCTGTTAGATGCTCCAAACCACAGTTTATTTTGGAATGGTTTGAAAATGTTGAGCATTTCTTAAAGTTACATGTTGCAATGAACAGACGTTCCTCCTCTCTTAGGTGAAGGCTGTTCAGGTGATCACACTCACCCATGTGCCAGCCTGAAATGGCCCCTTTTATCTTCTGTTTGTGTTCCTGCCTTTTCCCTGGAGGTCCATAGAAATATCCCTCCAGGGCGCACGTTTGGGATCTCTATGATGAAAACAGCAGCCCAGAGTGTTCCTACACCCAAACATGCAACTGGTCTGCCGAGTTGGACCGGGGCGAAATGCTTTGACAGGGCTCAATTGGAAAAGCTATTGGTGTGGGTCAGGGGAATCTGGGCTGAACAGGCCCGGACGGTCCGTTACATATCCAGTGGAACGTGTATCCAGTTGTGCTGTGGTTTGAGGGGCAGGAGAACGTAACCGTAGAGACCTCCTGCTTGTTCACTGGAGGTAAGCTCAGCAGGGGCCTGTAACTCGCTGTACTCTCCTGAAACTGTGTTGAAGGAAGGGGGTAAAGTATAAAGTGAGTTTAGAGATGTCCTCCCACTACCCTGCATATATCAGCTCAACCGGGCATCCATCAACAGATCTCCTTTCATCCGCTCTTCCTACCAAAGCCCTTCCTTAAGGATGAAAGCACTGCAACAGCCTTTAATCAAATGCCCAAATACTAGAGGTCGACTAATTCCAATAAATGATTTGAGATTACTCAGACAATACTTGAAATAAATGAAATAAATGAAATTTGTCCAGTTTATTATGTAAACCAAAATGCCAATAATAACCAGAATAAATAAAGATAACTAGATCAGTTTAAATGACATCCAGTCTGATTTCTTTGATCAGTTTAACCAGCCCTATAAAGAAATAGAGAAATAATATGTACTCCTTCAGTTTTCTACAACATATTACAATTTACAATATAAATACTATAATGTAAAAATAGGCAAATAAAAATAACTAGTTCTTAGAACTAATTCATTACCTGTAGATCAGCACTTATAATTAATGGTAATCCAGTATTATATTAAATTACATGACCTTCTTTCATGAGCATGAGCAACTCAACAATCAATAATTATAGTTACATAAATAAAAATTGAAATAATATATTTTTGTCTATGAAATATCTTTTTTCGAATTTTGTTATTAGATTTGGTCATTTTTAGGCTTAAATAATTTTTATTTCAGTTTTAGTTTTTATTTATTTCCATTTAGTAATGTTAGCGCTTCAGCTTGTTTCAGTTGCTAAGGCAACAGTTTTTCATCTAATACTTATTTTTATTTATTTAATATTTCATATTTTGTATATTTTTATTTCATTTCAGCTTTATTTCTATTTTTTAAAAATTACAAAATGTTCTGTAACACTTATTTTATGACATATATTATAATTTTTTTTTTTGTGATTCTGTGAGATGCTCAAAGGCCAGCATGACCTTATGGGTGAAGCTTATTTAACAGGTTACTGGCTGGTCAGTGGTGTGAGGCCTTAACAGTGGATGCAGTTTGAACCTGTGAGGTTGGATGTTTGTGGTTCAGCATGTGACCAAGTGCAGCATTCAGATCATCAAAGCCTTTAAATATCTACAGTCAGCTCTTAAAAACACAAGCTAATGGCCACTTGAGACACATTTCCTGCCTTTAGAGTGACCTCACTGCCACTAGAACCTTTTACACATTTTTCATACACACATTTACTCTTAGATTTGGTGTGACAACATGCTTCTTCCTGATGTGGTGGGCCTGTCTGGCTTCCATGAGAATAAAGTGTATGATATCATTGATACTCGTGATGGAATTAGATATATTCCCTCATTTTAAAGGGGTCATATGATGCGATTTCAATTTTTCCTTTCTCTTTGGAGTGTTACAAGCTCTTGGTGCATAAATAAGATCTGTAAAGTTGCAAAGACTAAAGTCTCAAATCCAAATAGATATTCTTTATTAAAGTTAAGAGTCCGCCACGCCTACCTAAACGGCTCGTTCTAACACGCCCACACATGTCTACGTCACGATGTGGGAAGATTTGCATAACGCCGCCCAAATGTTCAGAAAGAAGGCGTAACTTTTATTCTCGCTGTAGTATTGTTGCTGCCGCCATGTCGAGACACTGTGTGTTTCGTTGTGAAAGCGAAAATACTTTGTTTGGCCTTCCAAAAGAGGACAAATATCTGCTTCGTCATGCCTGGAGCTGATCCGTGTTGGTCGCTGAGGAAATACATTAACTTCGCGTTGTGGATCGCCGGAGCGGCTTTCACCGTGGACGAAGTGGAGTCCAGCCCCGGGGTCGTCACATGTGGTTGACGCAAGCCCACCGGACGCTCCTTCGTCGAATCCGCCGGCCACCGCTCACTCTAGCACGCCGTGTGTTTCGTTGTGAAAGCGAAACTACTATGTTTGGCCTTCCAAAAGAGGACACACTAGAAATCAGTAGTTAAGGTGTATTTACACTGTTCCAGAACAGTTTAACCCAAGTATTCAGATGTGTGCAGCGCGTTTTATGGAGGATTGTTTCCTGATCCGGGAGAGTAGACTACAATGCCGGCTGTTTCTGACTCACAGACTGTAAGTAAGTTTTCATTCAAAGAATTTGCCACTGATGATTCAAAACGCGAGTTTTAGCAGTGTAGAGTAGCGCTTATTGTTCGTCATTTCTATGATAACAAATGCAGCCATGGTTTTATGTTTATGCGGCGCGATGCAAAGTAACGCGTAAAAAGACAGTAAAAGCATTATAATCCGTAATTATGTCCCACTGGATACAACAAATGCCTCGTTTATAATGGGTTTTAATGTTTTTGTCTCGTCACTCTGGCCGGACAGGGCATCACAGCATGGTGAGGGGCGTAACATTTCCGTCACATGCTTGAGGTATTAGGCCAATCACAACGCACTGAATAGCTGGTGCCCCCCAAATTTCAACAAAAAAGCCCACACCTCGCTTTTAGAACGATGAGCTTTGTAAAATCGATGCGTTTCAGAAAGGCAGGGGCATAGAGGAGAACAATAATGTACAGTCTGGGGAAAATTATGTGTTTTTTGAACCTTAAACCGCATAAACATTTTCATTACACCAAATACACAAAATAACGTTCTTTTTAGCAACATCATATGACCCCTTTAAAGCATTTTTTGAACTCGATCAATGTTTAATTCACCCAAAATATTTCTGCGAACTACCTAACTCCCATTTTCTACTTTATCGCACACACTTTCATTCTCTCTGTGAAGGGACATTTGATGTGTCCCAGTTGTGTTTTGTGAGCTGTGTTGAGTGAGTTGTGTTTTGGCTGGCCATGATAGGGGTTTCTTGGCCCTTTTTTCACAAAGGGGAGTCGGAAAACTGGGCTGGACCCCAGCCCAGGTTAAAAAACCCCAATTTTTTGTGCCGGGGTTAATTTTATTTTTTTTTCCCACCAACTAACCCCACCAAAACAAAACCCCAAACCAACAAAACACACAGACAGGGTTACAGGTGACTGTACCAAACAATATAAATCACAAGTGATATAAAAATCAGGAAGGGAGGAAAGAAAAGAGGAGGGGATAGTCAGAATGATACAGGGCAAAAAACAGGACAAAAACAGAAAAGAAAAAACTGTGAAAAGCGATGACTAAAAGAGTAATGGTGATTTCATGTTGGTAATCAGAAATAACATAAAGGGGAAATAAAATAATAAATAATACAATATATACAAATTTATATAATAAATATATAACAACAACAATGCCCAGCTGATATAATTTAGCTGTTTTATAAAGTTTTGAGATGTGAGTGAGATGAGTTTGGCATCCTTCACGTCAAACTGTGATAGACTAATAAAGGCTAATAAACTGAAAAAAAGAAATTATCTACCACGTTTGTCCAACAAATATGCTAATTATTTCAGAAAAACTTAACTCACAAACAAATTGGAGGTGGCAGTGACAATCCCATGTATATCCCACGTTGAGCAGCTCTAGGCTTGTTTTTAAAAGTTGAACTTCTTTTAAACTGACATGCTATTTAAAAAAATGGTGCCTATCAGTGAAATATTGTAAATGCAGTGACACGCCAAATACGTCCTTCTAGCGAATAGAAAAATGATTAAAGAAAAAAATGTGTTCTGTTATTGAATTTTTTTTAAATTTTTTTTACTTGAGTGTATTTGCCTTTATTTATACAGGACTTAATGGAGAGCAGACAGGGGGCCAATTTAGAGAGAGAAAGGGGGGACAGGATTGGAAATGTCAACCAGAAACAACTCAAATTTGAGTCGCTCACAGTGCTGCCCATGAAGCTATCAGCTCTGAATAATTTATTATTATTATTTTTTAAACATTTTTTCCTCTACATAAACTGCACTAGTCTTTAATCACAGTGCTGTGTTTAACTGCTTTGTCGTGCCCTCATGCACCGGCACTGCACTGAGATCCTTTGTTTCAGTGTTGTGTCACACGTTTTTCAACACAAGAACACATTCTGTGTGAACGGGCTCTATACCCACCCACATACAATCACTTTCTATTCTTTCAAACTCACAAATAGGCACAAACCCATGTATAATGTAATGGGCTCTGGCCCATGTAATAGTATAGAGAGAGATGTTTATGAGACACTTTTGAGTGTTACCTATGTCTTGGCATACTATTCCTTACTGAGGTAATGCGTAGCTGAATCACAAATACGTATTCCCACAAACACATCGAACAAAGTCCCTCAAGCTCCTTAGGCCCGTTAAATCCATCTGCTGCAGTTCTACTGAGTGACCAGTGAACTACAGTTTATGACTAACAGGAGAATTGACAACCATGAGGTCAGGAGGTTATATCAAACATCAGCCAAGATAGCTTACATTATTAATGCAAGACAAGTTGTCCCAGTGAAAAATGCCCAATTAGCTGTGACATTACAACTGTCCAGTCCAGCGATGTCATGGTCCAACCCCTCCACCGAGACATTATCTTATTTCCTCTCAATAAAGGTCGATATCCTTCATAAAATATTCAATCTTAGGTCACACTCTGGTCCTCATGGTCAAACTTTCTCAGTCATGTTTTGTAGTTATTTCACATCTGCTAGATTTCACAAGGTGTTATAGTGTTAATTTAGCCACCTTTTTTCTTCTGGAAATGACCAGTTGCTCATGAGCTGAATGCTTTGAGGCTGTTGGACTTTTTTATTAACTTGAAAAGGGGCTGTAACAAAAAAAGAGATCTGTCAGTGGGCCGTGAGTTTTATAGGAATGTTTCTTCTTTCCATTTGTCACACCTCAAAGTGCCCAGTTCTTAACTCAACAGAAGTGGATATGGTGAGAATCGACCTGGCTTCAACTGTGGAGACAATTGAAAAAAGGAAAAGGTAAAAAGTTCCTGGACAAGAGCTATGAAATCACTGAAATAAATATTTTGAATTAAAATTGCATTGTAAAATTGCACAGTACAGCAAGAGAAGGGGGCCATGTTTTTGACAAGACTATTTTTTACACGTCGTTAAAAAGGTCAAAATGGTGAAATAGTAATGTTTCACAGAAGACGAACAAGAAAATATGTCCAGAACACCACATGAGGCCTCAGACAGGGCATGCTTCAATGAGAAAGCTACATGTGTAGTGTTTTAGACCAGAGGTTTTTAGGTCCCTAGGGGGTTGCAAGAAATCAGTAGGGGGCCCACAGAAAATCTGAAAATCTGAAAGGAAAAAAAGATTATACAATTTGTGTGTGTGTGTTGCCAATGTCAATATAAGATGTGCTTTTAAAGTGTGTTTAAGTGTTTAAAATAATATTATTTATTTATATATTTATTTTGTGATGAATTTGTTTCAGTTTTCATTCTGCTTTTTATAGACTGGGCGGAATTATGGTTGCATATATTAATTTGATTAATTGTGGCTTTTTAATTAAATTAACAGACATAGATTTTAACAGTAAGAAAGGCAAGCATGCAGTTTTAAACAACAGTGTTAATCTCTCCTTTCTAATTTGCTATAATTACTAATATATTATCAGCATAACAATTTGAGTTGAATGCAATTTTTTTTTAATCCTGAAACTTAAATTTAACATAAACTTAAAGGGATAGCTCACTCCAAAATGGAAATTCTGTCATTATTTACTCACAAGCCACTTGTTCCAAACCTGTATGAGTTTCTTTCTTCTGTTGAGCACAAAAGAAGGTATTTTGAAGAATGTTGGTAACCAAACAGTTGATTGTAGCCATTGACTTGGATAGTACGGAAAAAAATACTATAGAAGTCAATGTCTACAGTCAACGGTTACCAGCATTCTTTTTTTGTTAACTTTTGTTAAAAGTTAATATCCAGGTTTAAATGAAAACAAAAAGGTTTCAGTGTGGTCTCAGATTTTTGGATGTCATTATGGATTTGTTTCATGTAATTGTTGGTAGCTCTAAATGATTTCATGTTGGCTACTGTCAGCTTATTGGGTTATGAGCAGTGCACGTCGAGGTAGGTAACCCAACTAGAGCCACTGACCAAACACAACTTGTTGCACATGATAGCATTTAGCACTGGCCCCTCACCGCTGCCCTTATAAGAAACATATGGAGAATTATGATGATGGGAAAAACAGAGGTGCTTTAGTGAGCCATGCTGCAGTGAGGACTGGGGAGGGTGAGTGGGATCGACCAGGTGTGAGTCTCTCTACTTTACAGCGCTCAAGAGACTTTTTAGTGAACAGGATGATTTGATCCTTGCACGGAAAGCAGAGGACAAAGCTCTGTTAGTGCACTCCAAATCCCTCTCTAATACCAATTACATTTCTGAAAAATATGGTTCACACTCTGAGAATGATGATAAAAAGGAAAGAGAAGAAGTTTTTATGGTTACTGAATATGGGTACAGATTAAGCGGATGTAGTGGCAAATGTGGTCACTGAGGAGGTGGGGCAGACATCACATTTACATTCATAAGGCCGGAGTTAGAGCCAGTGACAGAATTAAAGCAACATGACTTTATGGGTCAGCTGCAATGGCACTAATTCATAATTAAACACTTATACGCATACATCAATTATACATTTAAATGTACAGAGAAAAGCAAAGGCTATGTTCGGAATGGAGTTTTTTAAAATAGTATGAAACAAAAGGCATTTTTCAACCATTTCAAACAGTAGTATGAGACGTCATACTAAGTTGATAGCAAGTTGAGAGCACTGGATTGTGGGATATGTTATTCCATACATCTATTACTGCACATTTTGGGAAATATAGATCATCTAGGTATTTCATGCATTATGATTCTAAGACTTTTTTCCCAGAAACATTTTTATTTTGCAGCATGTATACATTCTGCCCCCCTTCCCCCCAATACACTCAACTGTATAACTCATTCAACATTCACCATGCTACTTCACACAGATTAAATAACACTTGTACATTTTATTGGAATTAAGCACATATAATTGAGCATATTAAACACTACACTAGGTCATACAGTAACCACATGACTAATCAGCTATTATAAAACAGCACAAAAGAGTGACGGTTAGCAAGTGTGTGTAAACTTTCTGTTTATTTCATGTTCTTGGTTGTACTTTGGTCTTCCACATGAAAGAATAAAGGATCTTAATGGTAATGATCTTGCTCTAGTCACAGCAAACCACACACAACATGTATTACAGATGACAATTCTAGGGACTCAAAAGCTTTATGGCCTCACAATAAACAGCCCTATTAAATTTAGGGTACTAAGTTTCCATGTTGTGGCTGCTGATGCTAATTTTAGGGGTCGTGGTTGGTTTTTAAGTCCATTTTTCCAAGCATTCGATTCAGATCTGTGAGAATGAGTCAAATTATTTTGGTTTTGTTTGTTATAGGTTAGAGATTACGAGCTTTCATTTACACTGACCACAGCAAAGAACCAGTAGGAGATGAAGAGAGTATGTGAGTCACACTGAAACAATGACCATGTTTATGTGTACACCATTTCCTAATTAAGATCCATAAGATTCTATGTCTGACGAAGGTCATGGGACTGAAACATTGTGAATCGTGAAATCTATTTTCTATACGTTTGCAAGTACTGATAGTGTGCGGGATTCATTCTTTTTTTATTTGATATTTGACTTGTTTTTGGTCGTTTGTCCTATGCACTTATTGATCACCTGCAGGTGAGTAGGGCAATTGTTGATAAATTGATAGAAACTACAATATTAGGTAACACTTTAGTATAGGGACCAATTACTTATTAGCATGCATATTACTAGCATATTGTGCTTATAAAGCACATTTTCTGCACATTTTTACATCCTTAATCCTACCTGATACTTAACAACTACCTTACTTACTATACACAGTAATTAGGAGTTTATTGAGCCAGAAGTCGTAGCTAATAGTTAGTTAATATTGAGAACTGGACCTTAAAAATATTGTGACCAAATATTGATTTAACCTGGTTATGGCCATGAGGTTAAAATCTCAATATGACCATATTCTGAATATGACCATAAAGAGTTCACGAGAAACAAAAGTAAAAGAAGACAGAAGTATTCCATAAATAATAATAATAAAAAAGTTAAATTAGAATATTGTCAAAAACTTTACTTAAATCAGTAATTGGAAGTGTTGACCTCTATGGCAGAGATGTAGTCCACAAGGAGTCTAATATCCAACTGAGAAAATATCCAGCTGAGACATGCAGAATTCTGAATGCATGTCAGTCTTCTAAAGCAGTGTTTCAATGCATTTATTTGATATTTATTTACTAAATTGTTCATTTTGAACTTACAGTGTAAGGTGTACACATTTCACCAAAATGTGAATTTCCATGGGAATTGAACCCTTGGCCTTAGCATTGCTAGCGCAGGCACAATCAGTAAAGAAAGCTCCTAACTCAGATATTCCACTAGCAAACATGATTACACTAGTTTCATGGCTCTTTCTTTAAAACTCTTTCAGTTGCACTCACTCAATCAGACACTAACACATTCAGACGGTGAGTCTTCTGGAGCAGAATCAAACTAAAGGCATTTCCTTACAGCAGGACTGGGAGCCGTTATGTGTGAGGTTATATATGTCCCACAGTGGAGCGTGAGCAGGGCATTCGGGGGAACATTAGAGGGATGTTTCCACTCTGTGGGTTTGCACAGAACCACTGGTGTTTGTATATTCATTGCACTGCAGCTCCAAACATCAACACGTGATGGCAGTGTAACTCCATGACAGGGTCTCCGTGAATCTGCTCAAGAACTGAAACAAACACACTCATGCTATATAATATCTCACCAATAAATGTGATGAACTTCTCTCCTGTGTCATTTCTCTCTCTGTTGTCACTCTGTATCCTGACACTTCTTCTGGAAACCTCAAACGTGAGGTTTTTGCTGGCTGATAAACATGCTTAACTTCCCAGAGGGCAAACGGATACGCATCAGGTTTTTATATCCAAGGTAATTCATGTATTTAACTATTGATAAATAGCAAGCGGAAGTATTAAAGCACATCTAGGACATTTCCTATGTCATTTCCTGTCAAATACAATTACAGCTTCTGACTAAACATCAAACTGAGTCACCAGAGACCCCAGAAACAGCAGAGAGAGGTTTTACAGATTCACAGAGGGAATATACTTTATTGTCAGCAGAACAAGCTGATGATTACTAATGCTGACAGAGTTTTAATAATTTAGCATGAGTGGCAGCCATGGCAACAGTCTGGAGGGGATACAAAATTAGGTCAAAACTAATTTCCTGTGCCTAGATTTAACATGGTCTTGGTCTGAAATTGGTTTTCTATGAAAATATGTCATTATCGGATAGCAATCAGTTTAAAAAGAAGTATACTTGACCATACTTTAAAAAAAGAGCACTTGTTACAGAAATAATATACTTCAAATGAATACTTGAGTGTAAACTGAATTCTTTCACATTATGTACAATAAAAGGAAAATTTATTATAATAAATGTATATTAAATGCAATTAGCTGAACTTAGTTTTGAAATATGGTTAAGTAGCTACTGCCAAATGCACTGACAAACGTTTATACACTTTAATTTAATTATCTACTGAAATATGTATGCATTTAAATATATTTGCAATTACACATTCATAATGATTAAGCTGCAATCATTTAAAAAAATATGAACTTTAAATGTAATATCAAATTACACACTTCAGTTACAATATAATCAATTATTTAATATCTGCTTTAGTATGTTATTTGATGTCAACACATCAAAAGATTATTAAATCAATGAGTTAAAATGTACTTTAAAATCCTTTTAATTTGGCATTATTACAAAGTGCAGTTTTCAAAATGTACATAAGTGTGTTACGAAAAGCATACTCTGTTTAAGTAACATTAACTGTAAGTTAATGGCCTTTTATTTTATTAATATTATATCATATGCAAAAAATAAAAAGCTGTTAAGATTGAAATACACTACAAGTGCACATTCAATGCAATTAAGCACTCTGTCTTCATTTAAAATCATGTCATTACAAACCAGCGTGACTTTCTTTCTCCTGTGGATCAAACAAGAAGATATTTGAAAAATGTTTTCTGTGATGTTGTGGACGCCATTGACTTTCAGTGTGTGTATAAAAACAACTGAAACATTCTTAATAATATCTTCATTTGTTTGTAACAACATGAGGGTGAATAAATGATGCTAGATTTATTTTTTGGTGATCTATCTCTTTAAAACATCAGTGTTCTTTGACAACATTCACTACAGATACACAACAGAACAGACGTCATCCGATTGTTATGGTGTAAGATTACAGAATTGTAATACAATCTAAGGTAAGGATAATAACTTTTCTCTCTCTCTCTCTCACACACACACACACACAAACAATACAACACACACACACACACACACACACACACACACACACACACACACACAAAACATCTGCAGTTAAACATAAAGAATAGGGTTATAAATCCTTGCTCTCTCCTGTGAAACAATGACCATTTTCTGTTTGGTCCCTTCAAAACAATCCCAGTCCTCCCCAGTTGTAACCCCTGTTAAACTAATTCCAGAAGTCCAACTATTGCTTGGACACGAAACCTAAGGTGACCTTTAGCAAAACCCATCAACATGTCTGAGTTCCATTATAGTTTCTGACCTAAAATCAGTTTTCATACTGGTCACATAAAGCAACCTGATCCTAAATCAGTATTAGTTCATGTGTCTGGCCTCCAGCCTTAAACGCAGAACCAGATCACAGTCATAAATACAGACCTCTGCACTATATATCTACTGGAAGACTAAATATATAACTGTAGATGAACACTTTGGAAGCCGTGTGTTTGTAATGGAGGGCTGCTGTGACACTTTAATGAATATTTTGAGATGGTAAGTACAGTATTGAGCGTCCTTGCAACCTTAGTGTGGATTGTTTTTGGCTCACATAGTTTAGTGAAGCCACCGCTGCTGTAAAGTTAGCCTTCAGACTAACAGCCCACAAGAGCTCTAGTGCTGAGATGAGAAGCATTTTAAAGCATTTGGATGCTGTCAGATGAGGCAAAGATCACTGTAGGTTTGTCATGGTATCCAGCACTCCCAGGGGAACAGGAAGACTAATGTTTCTGTAAGCAGGGGTTCCGCTAAAGGTCCCCAGATTAGGAGATCATGGTCAATGGTCATGGTCAGTGCTCACAGGGTTTGTCTATATCAATGAGGGCTTTGACAGGGAACCTATCGCCATGTTGGAGAACTGTTTTTGAGATCAGAATGGTTGTGAGTTTGTGAAGGCCACAATAAAAAGTGTAAAGACTATGTTTGTGTGTTGTTTAGAAACAGTTTCCATAGAGGTGGTTTCTGTGTGAAACCTGAGGAACACTTTGTTTGAGATCCAAAGAGCCAGGTGCATGGCCATAATACATATTATCATCATGTTTGTTATTATGTGTCAAGGTTTGTTTGTCTGTGTTCGGATAGTTTTCTACACCGATTGTCTATCTTTCTGGAACTCTTGAGGCTTGAAAAGCGTGATATGGAGTTTCAATTAGTCTTTGGATAGATTTAAAAGTAAAAAACAAGACATAGTTCTTTAAAGTCTGATCAAATTCATTAAACTTTTCTGGTTAGCAGACTCTCAAAAACAAAACATTGACAGATTGCATATGCAGACATAGACATGTTGCTGGTGTTTTCATAGCTGCAGAATCCATGTGTGTGCATGTCTCCAAGATGAATGGTCTGTTCAGAGCGTTCTGTGCTGGCTCCTCTGCATATGTGTTTTCATGTGTGTGAAATTATATCAGTGATGATTTTTAAGGTTTTAAAAACTGTGCTAAAGGGCAGGGGGAAAAAAGAACACACAATTACAGCTGAAGCTAAAAAAACAGGTATATTTTTTAATGAATTTCTCTATGTTATTGATGGTAAGATATTGCAGAAAAAAAACAGAACAAATATATATTTGATTTATATAACATGCAAATTTAACTTTTTAGTCTCCTACTGTTTCATGTTTTTATGCTAATCAAAGCACAAGATAAATGTACACTAAGTGAAATGTAATGCAATCCAAACCTTTAGAGCCACTTAATGTGCAATGATGACTTGAGAAACCACTTCAGAAATGGTGCTTGAGCCCTTGTCTGCGTAATCTAAATCAACGTGGATTTTAATTTGATGGTTTATTAATGCTCTTAAATACTGAATGGTTGACCTATTTCTGGGTGCTCTGCACTTGTCAATCACAGAAACACATACAGGCACTGACGCTCGCAGGTTCACGGTTAACTTTAAGGGCCTTGAAAGAGAGTTGTTCTGCCAAAATAAAGTTATACACCCTATTCACCTGCACTGAACATTTTTATTCTGCTAAATAATAATAATTATGTATTAAATAAATTAATAATAATTAATAAACTCTCTCTTTTTCTCTATATATATGGTAATAAAAAAAAAAAAAAAAGGCCAGTAATAAAGGTAATTTGGACACTGCTTGCCATGCAAATCATGACAAGAACACAACATGATTCTGAACAGATGGATTATTGCATTCCGGTTACATGAACTCATTGTGTAAAGGGGGTCTTAAAGTTCATTTGACTGGATCTGATCCCAGATCAGATTCTGACCCTGCGCTTCAGTGCAACAGCAGGTACTGGGCCTGAACACAAACACACTGATGGGTGGGTCCTGTTTTCACTGGCCCGATGTAGGAAAGAACAGAACCAGTTCAGAACAACCCAAAACATCTGCAAGGCTTCAAGACCCAGTTGCTATGACAACCCAACAGCCCCAATTCTGGCACTGAAATTAAAACGCAACTTGCCTCTGCTGTCATTAAATATCAAGTATCAGAGACTGTTAATATCCAAGAAAGTATTCACATTGGAGTCTTTGTTCTTCAATAAAACACACACATACACAGTTAGAAATGCAATGCCTGCAGTGACTGAATTCCTTGCTTATTAACTTTAGGGCTGTTTTATGGGTCTCTGTATATTTCCTCAACCTACTTTGGGATCACGTCCACGTCCACTAAAACTCTCATCTAGAGTCTGCTCCTCTGAAAATAACCATGCTAATGTCACTGTGTTATATTCAATTCAGAACTGAGAACTCAGAGGGAGAAAAACTGTTCTCAAAGCTGCACTTCAGGTGTGTTTTTTTCAAGCTTAATTTTTTCACCATCATGATGTTCCAAACCCATTTGCTGTTATTTTTTTCTGTGCAGCATGGAAAAAATTTAGAGCAAGTAAATAATTACTAAAGTTTGTTGAGAACTATTCCTTTAATGAATTAAGCCTGTTAAAGGACTAGATTACTGTCAAACATCCGGTTCACTCCACAGTCACGTGAAGCGCATGACATCTAGGCCTAATGACAATGATAATGGAGATGACAATGTGACTCAAGTTCCCTGACTAAATGTTTTCCTCACTCCTCTCTAATGACGCAAATTATTTCTTCAAATATTTTAAATACAGAATAATAATCTAGATGCAAATTTAAGATAAACATCATCCTGCATTATCAGCTGCATTGATGATCTAAAATCAACAGAGGGCGATAAAAACAGGATAATAAAACACACACACACACACACACACACACACACCACACCACACACACACACACACACACACACACAAACACACACACACACACACACACACACAAACAAACAAGCAGCAAAAAAGGTGAATCTATCTCTGTGTGTGAACGTTTGCCATGCACTTTATGATTGCTGCTGCTTTTTTTTAATGTTAAGGACATATTTCTATAAAAGAGTAGGTTACAGAGAATTGTAGATATATGCTCTAATCAAGCTCCAACATTTGAACATGAATAAGTTTAAAATTTAAACTAGTTAAAATGTTGATATCCCATATGTCTATAATTTTATCAAACAGGACATTGTTGTGAGGCAAACCAACTATAGCACAAAACAAGACACAATTAATCAAATCCATTGCTAATATTGATGGTTGTGCTGTTGTTTTCCCACCAAAATGATGTCACATCCTGGAGGATGATGCCATTAAGAATATGGCTTTGGTTAGTTAAAGGGATATTACACATGACTAACAGGATGGAGAACAAAATTAAGGGCAGGGAAAACCATAACTGATTATCAATTAAAACAATATTTCCATGAATATTGCTTCAAACATTCTGAAGAAATGTTTATAGCAATGAAGAAGACGACGAAGAAGAAGAAATACCAGTAATATTTGTTATTACTTCTTCTAAAATGGTCGATGGAGATGCAAAACTGTACTGCATAACAGGAATGACCCACATATAGCCTATAGCCCTCAGCACAGTTAACAATAAACACCTTTACACCTCTCACATCAGAGGTAGAAGGAAGAAGAGAAATCAAGCTGAAAGAAAGAGAGGCAAATGTGATAATAACAATTCTTCAAACTCAAATATGATAATATATAACCAAATTCACTAGTTTTATGTAAACAGCAACGGCATAAATAATCAAAGGTAAGTGCATAGTTTGTCCTATAGAGGGCGTGCATGAGCTGGGGGTCACAAGAGCAGGTTCAGCGCTTACAGACCAGTCGGAAATAACAGTCCTGGAGTAAACAGTCCCAAAAGTATGCGCTCAGGGGAAGTTCAGGAGAATTTCTAGCCAACTTCTATGAGCCATTTATAGCCTTGCATCACTGCAGAGTCCTGGGTTGTGTTTGTGTATGTCTGAGTGGCATAGAAATAGCCATGAGTCAAGACTGAAGCCTGCCCTATGGAGCTCAGCATTCCATAGAAGGTGGAGAGATAAGAGATAGGCCTATATGACTATAGCGATGATCATGTGTGCCACAAATTTTCATACTGCCTTAGAATAGAATGTGCGCTCATTTAGTGTAGAGCTTGTATATGACTGGAATGTATTTTGAAATGTGCGTGATTCATTGACATTGAACATTATCCGCAGTTCACTCATAACTCAAATGTAATTAGCGGTTCATTGAAAAATATAGTGGTAAGTTTTTAAGCCACAGTCTTTTCTAGCATAATAATTAGTTTGTAGACATGACAATATGTATGACACATTAAACAGAAGCAATGCATAATTAGCCAAGTCATTCATACTCTAGGTGAAATCAACAGACATGAAGTAAGTCAATGAGCAATTATCCACAGTGACTAACAAATGATAGAAAAGTATAAAGTAGGCCTATTTAAAGGGAGGACAAAATAAAAGTACTTTTCATACCAGAGTATAGCAACTTTACACAAAAAATTCTGAAAAAAATTATTATAATAATAAATCAAATTGATGTATAAACAATATTTGTAAATAATAAAACTGAATATTGAAAATAATCAATAATATTCATGCCATTTTATTTTTATATTTTATTTAATCTCTCTCTCTCTCTCTCTCTCTCAGCAGGCGACACTAATTGTTATTCATTAGAAGCCCAGTTACCCAGCGGCTCTTTAGGGCCACATACCTGCCCTTCCACATGCAGAGATGACTGGATGTATGAAGAAGCTTTGAGGTGTTTCAGAGACACCTGAAGAACTGCAGATCATATAAATATAAATACAGAGGAGGCCTGAACATTTCTGTGACAGGATTTCATCCCCTTGTGATAAAGTCTTGTAGTTGGCCCATGCTGCCCATAATAAGATCACAGTCACACATAAAAAAGGGCCACCTTAGACAAACCACATTTTTTTTGTAACTTTGCGTTAATTAGGGCCAATGTGATTGAAGGAATACATATTACATCTACGTCTAGATGTACATCTGATTATATCATGATTGCACCAGCACCCCAAAAATAAACTGAGGGTAAAACAGTGGATTCACAATACTGTGACAAGAAATTACACACTCATGTAATCAAAAGGTTATTAACACACACACCACACACACACACAAACACACACACACACACACACGCACATCTGGTTTGCTGTCCTTGTGGGGACTCTCCATATTCGTAATGGTTTTTATACTTTACAAACTGTATGTGCTATTGCCCTACACCAACCCTACACCTAAACCTACCCCTTACAGGAAACTTTGTGCATTTTTAAATTTTCAAAAAACTTCATTCTGTGTGAATTATTACCTTGCTTACCCATGGGTCCCACCACAATAGAAAAACAGGTACACACACACACACACACACAAACGAATGATAATGATAATGCATTTTTACTGAGAATTCTTTTACCATTCTTACACAACAAAACATAATTTTTATGAAGCCAGTAAACAGTTTTGCATTTGTGGAAACTCTCAAGAGGTGTTTGAACATTGACATAAGAGGGAAACATGCTTGGAAACTGAAGCTTTTTACAGTTCAGTTTCCCTCATAGTTAAAAGACAGGGCTGCTATTCTGGACTTCAGAGTCCTCACAAAAATGCACTTTGTGAAGTATAAAAGCCAATTCCCTTTTTTTTTGGTACACTTCTGGGAACTAGGACAACAAATGCTTCCTACAAGGCACATGGTTCAGGTAAGGACACTGATTGCTTATCAGTGTGGCGCTACTATGAAATTACAGTTCAAAGACTACATGCATTAACATTCATAATGAGGTTTTTAATGTCTGATGCAGAATGCACACATAACAGTTCCCTTATCTTTGGTCTGAAGCAATTGTGTGATGATTTGACTTAATGCTACAAATACGGCACTTCCTCCTTGAGTGAGAGAGGAGACTGAATTATAGTATCTGAGATTTCAACAGCTGGATACAATGTATGCTGGATAACATGTAACTGATTCCTTAAAGTGCACAGTTGCAGTGGCGTACACATTTCCTCCATCTGCACGCAGGCAACCCCAGACCTTTTCTCTGATCAAACATCACTCCTCTTTCTTTCTTTCTTTCATTCCACCATCACAGCTCTCAGTGTAATGCATCTCTTGCTGCTCACAGCCTTGAGACTGAATAGAATCATTCTTCTTCATTCCGTTTCTTTCATCCATGCCTGAGGATGAGGATCGCTCCAGAAGATCACATAATGAGCATTTCTCTATTCATTCATATGAATTCACTTTATCTATCAGTAAACATTAATAATATTTATTAATAAAATTAATAATAACCATAAATGGTCATTTTGAATGGAAACTTCAGGCAGGACATTTGCAGTAGATACTTTACAATAAAACTGCTATTATGGGATGCCACATCTGGTTGTATATGACAGTACATCATAGTGTTATTATACCTACATATTTGAGCTATTGAAATTTATCTGTAAAATGTCCTGGTAATAACACACATTGTGGAAGTACATTGGAAATCATTTGATGATTCAAAGTTCATCAAAATTGACCTTTACAGCAACTCATTGACAATAAATAATACAGAAAACATGAACTAATTAGCAAGAAATGTAGCAAAATATAAATTTTCATAATTGATAAAAGGAAGAAAGAAAATTCAAAACAAATATTGTTTTATACGGAGAATTCTGATAAATTTCAAAAAAGCAAACTTTTTACTTATAGAAACAACAATATACAGCAGCAGCATAAATTAAGCCAGTAAAATGTAAAGCAATTATATTTAAAAAAAAAATTCTTTTCAAGCTGCAATGCATGCTGGGAACTTGCAAAACAGGACAGGTTTACTTGAGTACCTATTAAGGTCAATAAAACAACTTTTGTAATAAATATTAATACAACATAAACTAACTCCTAAAAATGTTTAAGCTACTTTTATAATTTTTTTTTTACTACATCATTTTACTTTTTACACATTTTGGAATCTCTAAGAATGCATGAACTCATTGAACAATTTTAGCTTAATTCATACTTCTATGAAAAATAACATTGTCTTTCTGAAAAATATTTTCTACAGTAAGGTAAATTAGTTCATTATTCAGTTAGAATTATTTGAATGTGTCATTTTTACATTCATTTTAAAATGATTTTACAGCAGAAGGACAGGATTATCATGTCTCTGGGCAATCATTGTAGTCTCCCCAAAACACAATCAGGCTTCAGTGTCTGATCACAGTCTGCACCCTGTGCAGCTAATTATGCATACACATTGCCATTACAAATGTTTACTGGACTCTTGGACATCTGTCTGAAAACACCAGCCTCTGATTCACAGGAATTTCCTTATTATTAAACCTAATTCCTTATTTCCGTGTAATAATCAGACAGATTCCTTGCTTAACAACATATGCTTCTTTAAAAATTCATGTGGTACTTTGATTGGCCTAAGTTTCAAATGAAATGATGAGTTTGATTGCTGGAGTGTGATTAGGAGGAAGATGTAACTGCACTGAGACATGACACTCACTGAATCACACACAACTGGAGAGACATCACAGCCTAAGAAAGCAGTGTCACAGATGCAAAAACTTACTTTCCAGGCCAATACGACTTCCTCCTGGGAAGGAATGACGTTTATTTTCTGAGGAACTGCCTTCAGATTGCTTTAGCTCTTTTCAGCCTTTCCTCAATTGATCAGTAAATGTCTGAGGGGTATCATTAGCTCAATGCTGAGACATTTCCACTGCTAACAGGAAGTTTACAAAAGACAACTTCAGTTCGGAGTTATAACAAAACCCACAAGGTTTCTGGATTCAAATGTAAAACCACATGCATACATCTCTCTAACAAATACAAAAGGACGGAGTAAACATATACTTGCATATAAAAACATATAAGATGTAGCCTATCTGCATTTGTATGAGTTTCTGGAAAGATTCTGAATGAGACATGAATGAATGAGGCGAGATCATCTGAGGATAGAACAAAATCATAAGATGAGAAAGAAAAGAAAAAAAACAGCAAGCTATTAAAGAGTCAGATGCAATTAACCTAGACATTTATGAAGGCCAACGGTGTTATGCAATCACTGTAAATGAAAGCCCTCTGTAATGTGAAAAATACTTTTTTTTTTTTTAGACCAAGTTGATGTTGTTCAAGACAAAATAATCTCAACATTTACATATCGTTAATAACATTATGAATGATAGTCTTTAACAGCAAGCGGCAAACAATACAAAAGCCCTTACAAATGTGCAAAACAAAAGCTTTTTAATAACCATTAAATAAACATGAATAAATGAATGTTCATTTCAATAAACATCCTCAAATATATCTTTTTAAGTGCATAAAAGCATCAGTGAATTTATACCATAAATCTAAAGAGTTGTTACATTCATTAAAAAAATTAATTTGCGATCAAATATAGACCCAAAACAGAACAAATGCAGTATTCTGATAAATTATACTAATTGTTATGAATAATAATGCCATGGACCACAAAACCAGTCTTAAGTCGCTGGGGTATATTTGTAGCAATAGCCAAAAATACATTGTATTGGTCAAAATTATAGATTTTTCTTTTATGCCAAAAATCATTGGGATATTAAGTAAAGATCATGTTACATGAAGATATTTTGTAAATTTCTTACCGTAAATATCAAAACTTAATTTTTGATTAGTAATATGAATTGCTAAGAACTTCATTTGGACAACTTTAAAGGCGATTTTCTCAGTATTTTGATTTTTTTGCACCCTCAGATTCCAGATTTTCAAATAGTTGTATCTCGACCAAATATTGTCCAATCCTAACAAACCATACATCAATGGAAAGCTTATTTATTCGGCTTTCAGATGTATACATCTCAATTTAAAAAAAATGTACCCTTATGACTGGTTTTGTGGTCCAGAGTCACATATTAATACTCTAAAACCAAAAATGTACTAAATATTTTACTGGTTATTTTATTTTTATTATCCACAATACTCATTGCTTAGGTTGAGGACTGAATTGTGCATGTACAGACCCAATGCGGTCACTGTGAGTGCAGTTTTTTTCCCTGA
Source organism: Sinocyclocheilus anophthalmus (assembly GCA_018155175.1). Lineage (NCBI taxonomy): Eukaryota > Metazoa > Chordata > Actinopteri > Cypriniformes > Cyprinidae > Sinocyclocheilus > Sinocyclocheilus anophthalmus. The sequence goes on along the minus strand of JADLZN010006301.1, from coordinate 21,577 downwards.
TGTTACATTTAGTGAGTGTTACAACTATTCCTGCTCCCCCTCTAGCAGTGGAGAGTGTCATGTGAAAAGACAGCAGACAGCTGGAGAACAAAAGCACATCCCTCCATCACACAGAAATATGGAAGAGCGTCGCTTGATTAAACCAGATTATGTTCCACAAACAAGGCGAAGTATAAAAGAAGAATGAGAATCTTGATAAAAGAGATGTGGTCAAGACTGTCTGCTCTCTCTCTCTCTCTCTCACACACACACACACACACATACACTTCACCAGTTTTCATGCTGATCCACATGTTGACACACATACTGTGATGCATATATGTTCACGCATCTGTTGGGGTCTTACACACACACACACACACACACAAAAACAAGACATTGATTATCTAGAAGAACACGACTCATTACTCTCCCCGACTTGCTGTCGCAGGTGTTCTTTTATTTTACTGTGCGTAAAGACGTCACACATGCCTTGCTTTTACACACACACAGGAAGTCAAACATCTCTCTCAGGAAATCCCTAAAAATGCTTGTTGCTGTTGATGCATCAGCATTTTAGGCACATAAAGGACTTTCCGTAAACAAGCTTTTAATTTCTCGTCATTTCAATCATTCGATGAGTCTATCCTTCTCAGCTTTCACTCCCTCTCCCTCCTGCTCTCTGCCTACAGCCTTTTGTGTCTTTGTACAACATTGCCATGTTCTGTCTTATTAGTCACCCCGAAGAGGAAAATAAAAAGATGTGTGTGTCAGCCACAAAAAGCAGGAACTAAATTAAAAGGAACACATGGAGAACAAACAAAGAAACAAATGAATAAAAAGCACGGCTGAGCCACAGCTGGTAAAGTTGCGTTTCATTTATTGAGGAAAGGAAAATAAACCAAAAGAATCTCAGTCAGGATTCCAGTTCCTTTTTGAAACCTTTTTGGTTCTGCTATGATAAAGTGCACTTACAGTTATCACACTTTCCGTTAGCGTTTGAGTCCTGGTATTTCTCATTCCGACACACAAACACACACATTGTACATCTCTTTTCTGGACCTAAAAAAAATACACACATTAAAAGAAGACAAAACAGACAGGTATGTTTTTGCATAAAAGGTGTGTAACTGTGAAAAGTTACAGTCTAATAGGTGGATCTTAACATATCCAGATGTTCATGTTTATGTGTGTGTGGGGATTCAATCAACAGTATTAAGCAGTTACAGTACTTTTAGGTTAGGCTACTCTACAGAACAAACTTCTAAATGATCCAGGTCACCATAAGGGACCTGACTGAAATCAAACCATCTCTGACAAACACTCATCAGCTTTTAATTTCTTCATTTTTAACCATGACTTCCCCATGCGAATAATAGGTCAACTTGAATAGAATCATCTAGTTTTTAAAAAATATATAATTTATTTCTGACCAATATGTCTACATAATATTTATGTACAGTTTCATGACACAGAAATATCCGTTTCATTTTCCAGTTCGAAGGACTGTGCGTTTCCCACCCCAATTTTGGCACATTTCTGTTGATTTTGATCACTAACAAACCAACCAAAAGAACAGGCATTGAAGAGAAATGTGGTCTTAGTACCAATAAAACATATTCAAACAACCACATATGCTGCTCTTTTTGAGAAACAGCACTTTGCTGGAATCACTGGGAAACTACAAATGAAAGAACCGTCCAAATAATCAGTCAGCATTTGTCAAGCCTCAGGGAACAACAGGACAAACACAAACACTGCATAGTCAATCTCACACAGTTGTTACACAGTGTTCATACATCTATATTGCATGTAGTGTGGCTTTAATATATAATTACACATTATAATGTTGTTTGAGGAGTGTGAAGATACAGGTACCACAGACCTAGAATGGATGAATCGACATCATAAAATCTATTCACCAGTTTTTTTTGTCTAATCACTTACTCTACTGTTACACTGAATGTGCTGTGAACAGACAAAAAAGGCAAATAAATCATGTATTTCAGTTGTGAGCTACTTTTACTCAGAGTATGGTGACTCTGAGGAACTATTTTACAATATTTCTGAGAGAATAAAATGGTCAATTATACATTTGCCTAAAATAAAAACATATAAAAAGCTATACACAAAATAAACGGGAGTACCGATCAGTTGTTAGTGTTTCTATAAACTTAGTTTATTATAAAAAAAAACAAAGTGTTGTAACGTTGGGGTAAAATGAGTTTGGAATGTTCATCTTGTCCCTGTATTGCACCTTGTTTCCCTTCGCCGACCATTTCAAGACAATCTCTCCCATTTATATACAAAATTAAATGTTAAAAATCAGGATTATCAGTCTATCTATTGCCTTCTATAAAGTTCCCCATTTACCTGAAGTCAGATTCTCTCCTGACTCTACAACGTATATTAAATAGTAAAAGCCCTCTCAGATAAATGCTACTCATATCACAAAGTTGAAATAATTGTGCGCATGTTCTTATCGTAACAGCAACGACCTATCAGATACTTCGATAAGACCTAAACTTTACTGACCACATTCAAGACTAGTGCATTTCAAGTTTCTACTACCACTGATCTCACATCTGTGTCCAAAATTTTCATGTATTAAAGGAAGTTCACCCAAAGATGAAAAATTTTCAGGCCACCCAAGATGTAGATGAGTTTGTTTCTTCATCAGAACAGATTTTCAGCACTACATCACTTGTTCACCAATGGCTCCTGTGCAGTGATTGGGTGCCGTCAGAATGAGGGTCTAAACAGCTGATAAAAAACATCTCAATAATCCTCAAGTAATCCATGTGACTCCAGTCTATAAATTAATGTTGTGTGAAGCAAAAGCTGTGCGTTTGTAATAATAATGAATTTAAAACATTTTAAACTCAAACTGTTGCTTCCAGATAAAATAACGCTTCCATCCCCTGTTGTCCTGACATCAAAAATTCACCAACATATTTGTTTAGAACTGTTTTGACTTGTAAACTATGCTTGATCTTACCCATTTTAACTAGTCTGTCCTGGAGGCCCCCCTGCCCCTGCACCTTTTGTATGTCTGCCTTATCTAACACACCTGATTCCACTCATCAGCTCGTTAGTAGAGACTGCAAGAACTAAATTGGGTGTGTCTGATTAGGGAGACATACAAAATGTGCAGGGCAGGGGGTCCTCCAGGACAGGTTTGGGAACCACTGCACTAAAGCAATGTTTTGAAATTAAAAGCATCTTAATAATGGATTTGTTTCTTGCAAACTCATTTTTGCATGTTTACACTTCACAAGTTTTTGTGGATTATTGTGATGTTTTTTATCAGCTGCTGGCACCTATTCACTGCAGAGCATCCATTGGTGAGAAAGTGATGTTATGCTAAATTTCTCCAAACCTGTTCTGATGAAGACACAAACTCAACTACATCTTGGATGGCGTAAGGATGAGTAAACTTTCCAGCAAATTTTCATTTTTGGTGAAATATACCTTTAACACCTAAAAGTTATGATAAAATGAAATGCCACATCATTTTGCTTTAAAAAAAAATGACCAGGGGCCAAGTTACAACATCTATTTAGGAGAAAAAAAGATGGATTCAACCCACCCGGAGTAACTAAAGCAGGAACTAGATGTGAGATTGAAGCAGAATGCTTTGTGGGATGAAGTCAGTTGGGACCGGCAGATTTGGGTGAATTCAACAACAAGAGATGACTGCAAGGTTGTTAACACACGTGTCTATGTAAGGCCATTACCTACAATGGAAGGTAACAACAGTGATAGATAAGAATGGAAAGGAGACAAAAGCAGCATTTCAGCCTTGCAATTCTGCCCTTTTTCTTTGTTACTGGAAGAGAGCAGAGAATTCAATAGGACAACTTTTGAAAACTCTCTCGGTAACAAGTCTGCAAGTATTTCTGGATGAAAAGCAAAGTCACTTCACAGCAGCTGCCTGCATGACTAAATGCAGACACACACACACACAGGTTTGTTTTTGTGAAAAGTGGGGACATCCCATAGGCGTAATGGTTTTTATACTGTACAGACCATATATTCTATTGCCCTACACCAACCCTTCACCTAAACCTACCCTTTACAGGAAACTTTGTGCTATTTCAGAGTTTCAATACACTCCATTCTGTGTGATAAGCGTTTTGAAAAGTGGGGACATGGGGTAATGTCCTGAAAAGTCACCTTCTCCTTGTAATACCTATGTCATAACTTTGTCATTACACAATTGTATGTCCTCATTTGTCACAAAAGCACGCACACACACACGTCTGGTTTGCTATCCTTGTGGGGACTCCCCATAGGCGTAATGCTTTTTCTACGGTACAGACCGTATTTTCTATTGCCCTACACCAACCCTACACCTAAACCTACCCCTTACAGGAAACTTTGTGCATTTTTATATTTTCAAAAAACTTCATTCTGTGTGTTTTATTAGCTTGTTTACCTGTGGGGACCTCAATTTAGGTGCCCCCCCTGACCGAGTCCCTGAGGTCTTTTTGTATCAGTTTAAGTCCCACCATAATAGAAAACACACATGCACACACACACCACACACACACACACACACACACACATCTAACAGACCACTCAGAATCATAATCTAATTCCCACAACATCCCAAAATCCAAAACAAATTGTTACACAGTGCAAACAGCCCCTGCGATGACCAGGACTGAACTAGGATGTGTGGATTCACCAGCTACTGGGTAAAAGTCGTATGAAGGAGGACTGATGAGTAGACATCACAGTATGAAACATCTAAAGGGACCCGAAATGGCTCCCTGACCTTAAGCCGGAGATTGAGAGAGAAACCCTCCTCCTGGTTTCAGATACCCAAGATGAGAGGCACTTTCCTGGGCACTAAACAAACAGAAGCAGTGACGCTTGCTAGAATACCAGGACTCATTGCTCTTTTTGTAGCTTTTTGATTCCTTCAAGTTTGATTCCACAAGTATTGTAGTTGAATATGTTGTGATTTTTTTGTTGTGTTGCTTTTGTGTTACTTATTGTCGTTTTTGTTTATAAAGTGCCTTCCAGATGCAGGTGACTGACTTGAGGGTCAGATTTGAAGATGTGTTTTTTCCCCCCACAGAGTGCAGCGAGATTGGGAGAATGGAACTTTTCGGAAATGTCATATTGGCAAATGGGGTTACAGAGGGCTTTTGGCAACTCAGTCTCAGCTGGAGACCCTGAGAATGAGAAAAGGAGAGGGATGTGGAAAAGGAATCTAGTGGATATCATCTTCACATATACCCTTCCTTTTGGTCTCCTCTTCTGCTCTTCATTTGTTCCTCCTCTGCTCCTTCATTCTCTGGACTGATAGAACAGGATGTATCCCGACTCAGAGTTCTTGGAAATGTCAGAAGTCAAACCGTAGAACTCCTCTATCGCCTGTGCATCAATTTTCTGTGAGAGAAATGGAAAGGAATAGATAGAGAAAAAAATGGTGAGAAAAAGCAGAAAAGAGGAGCGTTGTATTCTGCATGCATTAGGATTTATATTTTGACTGTATGCTACCATTCTAAGTTTGAGGTAAGTTTTTTTTTAAATATTTTTGAAAGACGTCTCTTTCGGTTCACACAAGGCTCCATTTATTGACTAAATACAGTACAAAATTTAAATATTATTGCAATTTAAAATTTATATATCTTAAAATGTAATTCATCCTTTGACGCAAAGCTGAATTTTCAGCATCACTACTCCAGTCCTTCAGTGTCACATGATCCTTCAGAACTCATTCTAATATGCTGATTGTGCTCAAGAAACATTTCTTATTTTGTTACAATTATGAAAACAGTTGTTCTTTTTAATATTTTTTGTGAAACTGTAAAACGTCTCTCTTTATAACATTAACAGTTCTTTAACTGTCACAAGTTTGAATTCAATTTCTGCATCTTCTGAAATCTGTTGAAAAGAAGAATTTCTTTTAAAAATAATCCCACTCCCCCAAACTTTTGAATCTATATATATATATATATTAGATATAATATATATATAATCTATAGTAAAATGTAATTTACAGTGGGTATGGAAATTATTCAGACCCCTTTAAATTTTTCACTATTTGTTATATTGCAGCTATTTGCTAAAATCATTCAAGTTAAGTTTTTTCCTCATTAATGTACACACAGCACCCCATATTGACAGAAAACACAGAATTGTTGACATTTTTTCAGATTTTTTAAAAAAGAAAACGAAATATCACATGGTCCTAAGTATTCAACCCTTTGCTGTGACACTCATATATTTAACTCAGGTGCTGTCCATTTTTTCTGATCATCTTTTAGATGGTTCTACACCTTCATTTGAATCCAGCTGTTTGATTATACTGATTGGACTTGATTAGGAAAGCCACGCATTTGTCTATATAAGACCTTACAGCTCACATGCATGTCAGAGCAAATGAGAATCATGAGGTTAAAGGAACTGCCTGAAGAGTTCAGAGACAGAATTGTGGCAAGGCACCGGTCTGGCCAAGGTTACAAAAAAATTTCTGCTGCACTTGAGGTTCCTTAGAGCACAGTGGCCTCCATAATCCTTTAAATGGAAGATGTTTGGGATGACCAGTACCCTTCCTAGAGCTGGCCGTTTGGCCAAACTGAGCTATCGGGGGAGAATAGCCTTGGTGAGAGAGGTAAAGAAGATCCCAAAGATCACTGTGGCTGAGCTCCAGAGATGCAGTCGGGAGATGGGAGAAGTTGTAGAAAGTCAACCATCACTGCAGCCCTCCCCCAGTCGGGGCTTTATGGCAGAGTGGAGCCTCTCCTCAGTGCAAGACACATGAAAGCCCGCATGGAGTACTCCAAGATGGTGAGAAATAAGATTCTCTGATAGAACTTTAGATAGAACTTTTTGGCCTTAATTCTAAGCGGTATGTGTGGAAAAAACTAGGCACTGCTCATCACCTGTCCAATATAGTTCCAACAGTGAAGCATGGTGGTGGCATCATCATGCCGTGGGGGTGTTTTTCAGCTGCAGGGACAGGATGACTGGTTGCAATAGAGGGAAAGATGAATGCGCCAAGTACAGGGATATCCTGGACGAAAACCTTCTCCAAGTGCTCAGGACCTCAGACTGGGCCGAAGGTTTTCCTTCCAACAAGACAATGACCCTAAGCACCCAGCTAAAATAACGAAGGAGTGGCTTCACACCACCTCTGTGACTGTTCTTGAATGGCCCAGCCAGAGCCCTGACTTTAACCCAATTGAGCATCTCTGGAGAAACCTAAAAATGGCTGACCACCAACGTTTACCATCCAACCTAACAGAACTGGAAGGATCTGCAAGGAGGAATGGCAGAGAATCCCCAAATCCAAGTGTGAAAAACTTGTTGCATCTTTCCCAAAAAGCCTCATGGCTGTATTAGATCAAAAGGGTGCTCCTACTAAATCGGCGCAAAGGGTCTGAATACTTAGGACAATGTGATATTTCAGTTTTTTTTTTTAATAAATCTGCAAAAATGTCAACTATTCTGTTTTTTTCTGTCAATATGGGGTGTTGTGGGTACATTAATGAGGAAAAAAAATGAACTTAAATGCTTTTAGCAAATGGCTGCAATATAACAAAAAGTTAAAAATTTAAGGGGGTCTGAATACTTTCCATATAACCCACCTGTTATTATATATATATGTGTGTGCATCTAAGGTTCATACCTCCACAATGTCATCATCAAACAGCAGCCAGAAACCGTGACTCTTCACAATGGTGATGTAATGCCCTCTGTTTGGGCCACTAATACACACAGTTACAGAGGCAGTGTTTAAACTTTTGAAGGAAATCAATTTATATTTTAAATATTTCACCATAAAACTATTTTTAATTTTTTCTCTTTTCTGATTAATTTATTCTGCTTTATTCTTAAAGAAAAACATTACCATAATAGTGTACTTTCACACTATGGCAAATATATTTGCAGTTTGTTGAGACTCCGACTGCTTATATGGTCAGTATTTATAACATATGACTTAATGTACCTACATGGCAGACTGTGTTAAGACAGTTTGCTTTTATATGTTGCAGACGTACATGTTTGACAGATCTCATACCTGCCACAGTGGACCACCACAGCGACGAGATCGTACATGCGGTCGAGGTTGACTGCATCTCCAGAGGTGTTGAAGAGGCGGAGCTCCAGTGGAAAGACCACACGATAGCTCAGTTTAGTGTACCGATGCAGCTGCTCCATGTACTTAAAGCGCTTCAGATGAAGAGCCAGGATCATGGGCAGCTTCTTCACACGCATACTACAATAAATACACACAAGATCATAAAAAAAAAATCACTGGTACGTATACATTCATATTGTAGTGTATAAAGCAGCACCAATGCACTTTCACAACTGAGCCAGAGTACTTTGTTAACTGTATTGTTACATGCACTACAACACTATATCAATAACTTTCTGACACATTGACGCTCACCGTTTCTGTGCCTCTTGTTTGCTACAGCACATCTCACAGTAGTATTTATACTCACTGCACAGGGTCTCTGTATTACTGAAGCCCCTGTAAAAACCATCAGACAAAACACATCTATCAAAGGCCATGAACAGAGGAAAACAACTGGTTGTGTACATCAGCATGTGTGATTACATTTATGTTATATACAGTGTGTTCATGTTTACCTGAGACAGTGTGTTATTGAAGTGTTCTGCTCAACATCGACAGACAAATCCAAAAAGTCTTCATCCTTGCTACTGACCTGTAAAAACAGAGGGCGTGTGAGTTCACAAAGCACTTATGTGTTGGGAAAGAAGAGAAAACATCTCTTCGGAAACTGAGATCTCGCAACCCACAAGGACAATATTAGTTGTCAAGCATCTTCAAGGGGCAGAGAGTTAGCGGGAACTCATTTCTGCAAAGATGTTTATCACGCATGTTGGCGACCCTTTTCTACGAACAGTTTCAGTTGTTTAAGGTGAATGGGTTGCACTCTGTTGACCTGATTGTTTCCCGTTGTTTTGCACGTATTGTAGAAAGACACAAGCGAGGATGTGTTAAAGCACAGGCGTGCGACAGCATGTTAGCACTCAACTGTAGTCTAGTTGCAATGTGTTAATGCAAAGAAAAGGTCGGTTAATCAAAAGAAAAGACTGAAAAGTGGGCCACACAGTAGAGACACTGCAAAGTTCAAATGATTGGCCGAATGGCATTGTATAAGACCACTCACGATAATTTTGATAATTTTGTGGCTAACAGAAGAGAATTCATTTTTTGAAAATGAAATATAGCTTTGCTCATACATTTACATATCCCTTGCAGTGTTCAGATGTTTAGATTTTAAAATTATATATTATTTTTATTCATATTAAAAAGTCATAAAAAGTGATTATTATACATTAAATTTTTAAATATGACATTTTATTTATTTACTATGTCCCTGAAGACGCTGCAAAACATATGGCAGAATATTCTGCAAGACAAAAAAAGAAAAAGACAAAAGATTAATAATAATTAAAACAATTTATCTTGATTCTATTTCTTCTTTACTAATTCAGATTTTTTTAAATAAACAGAATTACAAGATATAAAATCAGAATTTGGCCCTTGTTTTCTCTGAATTCCAAGTTTATCTTACAATTCTGAGATTTGCTTCATGGAAAAAAAAATAAAAAAAAGGTAATTGCGACTTTAAATTTAAGTCTTGAAATTATGAGTTTATACCTCCAAAATTTTGTGTTAAAAAGTCACAATTACCTTTATTTTTTTAATCCATTCGCAGAAACGGGCTTCCATAGCTGTATTAAATAAAACAAATAATACTAAATAATACAATAAATAAAATAACAAAATACAAAACCATCATCATTCTTTTTATTATTATCAACATCTTGCAGATTCTGCGAGAGGTATGTAAACTGAAGTACAGAACTGCACTTCACCAATATTTGCATTTGTGTACGAAGCAAACATTTCACATAGCAACACTCATACCGTCTCACAGTTGAGACAGCGCGTCTCATTGGTCAGCGTGCCCTGGAAGATATCGTGAACCCAGGTGGGCTCGGCCTTGTTCTGTTCTGGCTCGGTGTCCGTGGCGATGGCAGTGCCATTGTTCTTTAGCCGTCCGTTCTGTTTTTCCTGCTTCTTCTCCTCTTGCAGGATGTCAGCCACTGTGTTCAGCAGGTAGTTCAGGAACTCGTGGGCGTCCTGCTGCATGTAGTTATCAAACAGGTCTACAGGAAGAATCCGAGAGCAAAAAGTGTAACATTAGCAAGCAATCCTGCAAATGACAGAAGGAACTATCTGTAGCCTAAAAGCCCATTCACACCAAGAACTATAGGACTTATATAACATATAGATAACTAGTAACAATAACTAATTAGCCCCAATAATGCACAATAAAGTTTCCTTTTTTTAAAATAAGTGGTGTTGTAGTTATTCGTCTGTCAGTTTAGTTAGTCAAAGCAGTGATGGATTCTGGCTGTCCAACCGTTTTTATGTGTCAATCCACTGAAAAAAAAAACAGGTTCAATAGCATAATTTCAAATCTGTATAACTTCGTTAGCGCAAATCATGTTAAAACCTGTATTTTCCAGGCTTTTTCAGTAATGGTCCAGTTCCCACTATTTACAAATGTAATTAACGATCTCGTCTCAGCATGTCAATCAGATAACTAACTGTGAGTGAGTGAGTGAGTGTATCTGGTGAGTGACGTCTCCTCTGATAGAGGTCTGTATTGTTAATTCATAGTGAGGGCATTTTCTGGAATGAGACAGAAGAACAAATCCTCTCTTATATACGACACATCCCTCCCCTCTCCCTCAAAACACACACACACCTGATCTGTTACACCTGCTTCTCATTCAGCTTATCGCACAGAGGCTTACTGTTAGCACAGACAGGCTTGATTTTTCACAGTCTTCTGTCTGAACGCTAGCTACTGCTTTAGTAGTTGCCTACAAACTCATGTTGACATCTTCACCATCAAACTTTGCATATACTGGATACAAGTAGATTTTAAATTTCTTATTTTGTTGCTTTACAGCCTGAAATGAAGACGGACACAGTATTTTTTTGTTTTATCCAGCTGTATTTACTCCAAGTGAAAGATATAACACCAACCTGTCAGGAAAAAAATAAAATGAAAAAACAGAAAAAACAGATTCACGGTTGGAAAAAGGTTCACCCCCCTCCTAAAAATGACTTTCAATCAGTTGTAGCTAATCACCTTCTCAATGGTCGAACACAAAGCCTATTTTTTTTTTTTTTGACTTTCAACTGTGATCAGCTGTGGTCATTTTGATTAGCTTGGCATGAAAAGAGCTTTCCTGGAGCATTTCAGTCCTTGGTAGTGCAACCGAAGCAAACAATCAACTTTGGTTGGCAAGGCACTGTCTAAAGATCTCCAGATTAAAGTTGTGGACAGGCACATGTCAGGAGATGGATACAAAAAAAATTAAAAGTTTTTATCAATGCCTAGAAGCACAGTGAAGTGTATTATTAAGAAGTGGGAGGTATTTGGTAACACAGACCCTCCCTGTATCAGGACGTCACTCCAAACTGGATGAAAGAGCCAGGAATAGGCCATTAACTACGGTGAATAAAACAAAAACTGTATCCGTCTTCATTTCAGGTTGCAAAGCAACAAAATGTGATTATTTAAAAAGGAGAGGGGTTATACTTTTCTATACCCACTGTATTTACAACAACCAAATGATTCTGAAAATCAGATTTTAGCAGTTTAGTGAGATTCTGGCTTGACAAATTCGTAGTAAACAGATGGCTTAGCCAGAGACACTGTATTTATCTTTATCTGAAGGACAAATTGGAAAGAAATACAGTCTGTCTTACGTTTGTGAATGCGTCACTTGTTCAGTCAACATTGAAAACATGTTGTTCCACAAATTTCCGAGCAATTCATTACCATTCATGGAGGTTGCACAATGAAAGTACGTAATTTGAAATCTGCCAATTTGTTTATGTGCACTCAGTTGCTAATATAGATTTTAAACCAATTACCTGAGCCGTAAAGGCATTGTGATTAATAATTATGGTGCTTCAGAAAAATTATGTTGTGATGATGCTGATGACACCACAGGAATTAGGGGCCTATGATTTCCAGGATGCGGAATACACAGACAGAATCACAAAATCATTAAAACACAGTGTGGAATGTCGTGGAATTTGGCAAAAAAAGATGCGTGTTGCATGAATTCACTTGATTACCATAGTTCTGATGATAAATGTGTATTAAATCATAAAACACAGAATCCATAAAAATTAAAAATTAATTTGAAAAATAAATGCATTTTAGGGGAAAAAATAAAACTGATGATTTTTTACTTTGATTAGACCATGCTTGTTGATTATTAGCATTTAATTCATTATACAAAGGATCCACAAAAATTTAAATGGAAAAGTTATTATTAAAAAAAATTATTAATTTATCTTCTATAATCCCTTCAACAATAAGATTTTTTGAATTGTTTTGAAAAAAGTAGTTTTGTCACATTTCTGCAGTTAATTTTTGATCAAAATAAGTAAAATCAGTAATATTCTGAAATTATATTACATTTAAATGAACCGTTTTCTATTTGAATATATTTAAAAAAAATGTAATTTATTCCTGTGATAGCAAAGCTAAATTTTTCAGCAGCTTATTCCAGTCACTTGTTTTTTTTATTTACTCACTTTTAAATTTAGTCACTTTTGACCAATTAATGTATTCTTGCTGAATAAAATGTTAATTTCTTAAAACAAAATCTTACTAACCCCTAAATTTCAAACTAAATATATTTATATTAAATATCTAATATAGATTTAGCACATATTTGTATTTGATCAAAATACACAGCTACGCTAGATATGCTTTTTTGCCTTCATAATGGTTAAGGTATGGTATCTCTGAGCAGTGGTTAACTAGGCCATGTTAACCAGCCAACCCTCGATCCCTTGGTTCCCTCACCATTCTCCTTCCGCAGACGTGAGATGAACTTCTTGGGAGGGATCACGCCCACCTTCTTCTTCTGCGTGGCGATGCTGTGGAAGAGGTCGGCCAGACAGGTGAGAAGGTTCTCCTTCTTTTTTTGCTGGACTTTATATGCCAACACATTCTCCCTGAACGGCCGGCAGAAATACAGAGCCTGCAACACTGAGTTACAGTAGCACGTGTTTCCAAACTAGAGAAAAATAAACGGAGAGAGGAATTCATTCAGGCTGAGCTAATCAATCCTTGAGCGGGAAACAAACAAAGAACACTTGGGACACAATTAAATCTGATCTACGAAACTGAGAGATAAAATCTGGAACGGTGCATGCTGGAAATGTTCCAAGGAAAAAGCAGACACGGGTCAAACACAGAGATCCCGACCAAATGTGGATCTGCACTGGACATTTACAATCAAGAAAGAGAAGGAGAAACTCCCTGCTCACCACTAAAGCAAATAAAAGGGCTGAAAAAACTAATGGTGGAATCAAAAGCTCTTTAAAAACATGATGCACGGGCTGAAAGAGCAGCCCTTGCTGTTACCGTGACAACAGAGCATTGTTTCCCTTCCAAAGGCCTTTTCCTGTTCACTCACACTGACAATGGAGTTGTTTTAGGGGCTTTTTAGCATTTTTATTGACAGCGAAAGCAGAGAGATGGCAGAAAATGACCGGAATAAGACGGGGAAACATGAACAGGATAGAGATGTCATGAGTATTCGAAAATGACAACAATGATTGAACATAATTATAAACACAAATTACTTTCACTCTTCATCGAAATGTAGTGATTATAGGCTAATGTGCTGAACCTGATCTTCTTATTAGAAGTGCTTTCAGGTTAACAAATTGTTAGTGCATCATAAGTATTTTGCAGTGTTACTTTTTTCTTGGTAACAGTGTGTTTAGACAGTTGTTTAACTGTCATCATGGTGCATGTTTTTTTTTTTTTGGTGTGTTTTTGTTGACAAAGTTACATATTTAACCCTGATCCATAAATTTAAGAAGAATACAGATATAAACTTGCCCCCAGGAATGCCACGTTTTGTGTGTGTGTATATATATATATACAGGTGCATCTCATTAAATTAGAATGTCGTGGAAAAGTTTCACAACTCAAATTGTGAAACTCGTGTATTAATAAATTCAGTGCACACAGACTGAAGTAGTTTTAGTCTTTGGTTCTTTTAATTGTGATATTTTGGCTCACATTTTAACAAAAACCCACCAATTCACTATCTCAACGATTTAGAATATGGTGACATGCCAATCAGCTGATCAACTCAAAACACCTGAAAAGGTTTCCTGAGTCTTCAAAATGGTTTCTCAGTTTGGTTAACTAGGCTACACAATAATGGGGAAGATTGCTGATCTGACAGTTTTCCAGAAGACATTCACTGACACCCTTCACAAGGAGGGTAAACCACAAACATTAATTGCCAAAAAAGCTGGCTATTCACAGAGTGCTGTATCAAAGCATAATAAATGCAAAGTTGACTGGAAGAAATTGGGTAGGAAAAGATGCACAAGCAACAGAGAAGAAACGCACAGCCTTATGAGGATGTCAAGCAACAAATCGCTTCAAAATTGGAGTGAACTTCACAATGAATGGACTGAGGCTGGGGTCAAGGCATCACAGACGTGTCAAGGAATTTGGCTATTGTCGTATTCCTCTTGTTAAGCCACTCCTGTACCACAGACAACGTCAGAGGCGTCTTGCTAAGGAGAAGAAGAACTGGACTGTGCCCAGTGGTCCAAAGTCCTCTTTTTCAGATGAGAGCAAGTTTTGTATTTCATTTTGGAAACCAAGGTCCTAGAGTCTGTAGGAAGAGTGGAGAATCTTGTTGCTTGAAGTCCAGTGTTAAGTTTTTACAGTCTGTGATGATTTGGGGTGCAAGGTCATCTGCTGGAGTTGGTCCATTGTATTTTTTGAAAACCAAAGTCACTGCACACGTTTACCAAGAAATTTTTGAGCACTCCATGCTTCCTTCTGCTGACAAGCTTTATAATGCTGATTTCATTTTCCAGCAGGAATTAGCACCTGCCCACACTGCCAAAAGCACCAAAGTTGGTTAAATGACATGGTGTTGGTGTGCTTGACTGGCCATCAAACTCACCAGACCTGAACCCCATTGGGAGTATTGGGTATTGTCAAGAGGAAAATGAGAACAAGAGACCAAAAAATGCAGATGAACTGAAGGCCACTGTCAAAGAAACCTGGGCTTCCATACCACCTCAGCATTGCCACAACTGATCACCTCCATGCCACGCCGAATTGAGGTAGTAATTCAAGCAAAAGGAGCCCCTACCAAGTATTGAGTACATGTACAGTAAATGAACATACTTTCCAGAAGGCCAACAATTCACTAAATTTTTTTTATTGGTCTTATGAAGTATTCTAATTTGTTGAGATAGTGAATTGGTGGGTTTTTGTAAATGTGTGCCAAAACCATCACGATTTAAAAGAACCAAAGACTTAAACTACTTGAGTCTTTGTGCATTGAATTTATTTAATACACGATTTTAACAATTTGAGTTGAATTACTGAAATTTTCCACGACATTATAATTTATTGAAATGCACCTGTACACACACACGATGTATGATGTACACTAATCAATTCTCTCATTAAGTTAATTGCTTTGTTTTATCGTCGCTTTATGATGGCAGTAAATTCTTAATTAAAATTAATGCAATTCTCATTAGTTCAGGCTGACAATTCTCCTATGACTCTAAATAAAGAAAAATAAATTATAATAAATATGACATAATTTATGTGGACCTCTTTCTAAACTAAATAAGAGACAATAAGAAAAATAACAACTGTGACCTGATTTCTGTGGATCTCCTGACTATTCACTGAATTACTGAATTAACTGTTCTGCCAAAACAAAGAGGCAGCTTGACCTGAAAGATTCAGCTTTAAGACTGAACAGTAACATGTTCATTAATTATACCAGCTGCACTAATGGCAGCAGGAAGACATTCTGCTTAGTCAAGCTGACATGTTCTGCAGTGGAAATCAAATGCTTATACATTTCGCTGAAGAGTACAAATAAACCACTCACTTCTGTTGAAAATAAGCTTTTCAACTCAGTGAAACATTTCAGCTGGTTGTTTTGTTTTGATGCTGTGGTGCCCCTCAAATTTACAATGAATAATGTTGTTAGGCATGATAACATGAGAAAACTGAGCTACTCAATGTTTCACTGAACAAATATGCAAACCATTACCATGTGTATAATATGTATGTACTTCACCAGTCATGTGTCTGTTTAAGGGTTAGTCTGGTGCTAAGTGATACTTACATTGACCAATCCAAAATAGTGTTCATTAATGGGGAACTGCTCTGGACCAATGTCTTTCTCCAGAGCAGAGGCATTGGTGCCCTGAAATGACAAAGAGAGAGGAAAAATAAAAGACTTGGCAATTACACTTTAATTTTACATTGAATATTCATTCTCATACATCACATTTTGAGACAAAGTGAGAAGACTCACAGCTATAATTAAAGGCATTTATGTCTAAAGTTTTCTCTAAAACGCCATGAAGTGACATTAAGCGACCAAAATGGAAATATGAGGAACAAAATCACGATTTACCTCAAACTCGAGAGTGACTCATCTCATATATGATGCTTCAAGTGACACAATGACCTACGCTTGTTTGCTTTTTATAGCACTACCATTATCAGTCGGTAAGACATAATTATGCCTGGTAAGCTTTCTTAATTTACACGTCAATGCCAAGTATGGAATACTATAATACTGGGAAAGTCGTGGCCTAATGGTTAGAGTCAGGGGGACCGTAACCCAAAGGTTGTGGGTTTGAGTCTCAGGTCTGGCAGGGATTGTAAGTGGGGGAGTGAATGTACAGCGCTCTCTCCCACCTCAATACCACGACTGAGGTTCCCTTGAGCAAGGCACCGAACCCCCAAATGCTCCCCGGGCGCCGCAGCAAAAATGGCTGCCCACTGTCCGGGTGTGTGTTCACTACTTACTGCTGTGTGTTTGCACTTGGATGGGATAAATGCAGAGCACTAATTCCGAGTATGGGTCACCATACTTGGCCACATGTCACGTCACTTCGTCGTTACTATCATATACTCCTGGTAACCTGACACTGAGGTGTTCTGGTTTTAGTCCATATAGAAACTCAAAATCTTATTTTATTATTATTTTTTTTTTTATATGTACAAACAGTAACTATGTTCAACTCCTGATAACATTCACAATAACTGCAAAAATCCACTGGCAGTTAGGCATATGATTTTTGAAACCTGATACTCAAGGATCAAGTGTTGTAATGGTTCAATTTATCAGCAACTGAATGAGATGAAATTTAAGTTGTAACAGAGATGATACACAAAGCCTTAATAATGGATAGAACAACTAAGCAGGAAGTGAGCTGATAAGAAGCCATGACAGAATGTACTGCTCAGCGGGACAAGATCAGAGTTCACTTTAGCCTCATTACAATGAGACTATAGATCAGGGGTGGTGAACTCCGGTCCTGGAGAGCCGCAGCCCTGCAGATTTCAGCTCCAACCCTAATTAAAACTCACCTGCCTGTAGTTTCCTAGTAACTGTTCAGACCTTGATCAGCTTGTTCAGGTGTGTTTGATTAGGACTGAAGCAAAACTCTGCTGGGCTGCGGCTCTCCAGGACCGACATTCGCCACCCCTGAACTAGACGGTTTTTCTCTTCTAGTACACTGAAAATCAGTGTTCATAAGAGACCACCACATTTATGTATTCACTCTATCTTTTGAAATTTGACCTAGAAAAGGGTCAGAAATGTCACTGAATGTGAAAAAATGATAAAGTGATTTAAAGGCATGTTTTATATATTTATTCATATGTAAATATGGTGGTCATATTTTGGCATCAGACATTAGAAGCCCAAGCCATTTTGCGGATCAGTTTCAATGAATGTAGAATGTATTTCAGGTAACAAATTTTAATTGAAATACTGTAGTTTTACATATACACATAAAATAATTCATAATAATCATAAAAATTTAATTCCCTCAAAAATGGGATTTGGCAATTGCAGGGGACAAATATCTCAGTTTCCACAAAAATATCAAGAGAAACGGTTTTCAACATTAATGATAATAATAAGAAACACTTACCTTAACTTAACTTAGTAATGGCTGCTGGAAATTCAGCTTTACAATCACAGGAAAAAATTACATTTAAAATATATTAAAATAGAAAACAGATATTTTGTCAAAATTGTTTCTACTGTATTTTTAATCAAATAAATGCTGCTTTGGTGAGCATAAAAGACTTCTTTTCAAAAACATAAAATAAACCTACGACCCCCAAATTTTTTGAACGGTAGTGTATATGGCCGCCCTTTTATAACCTAACATATCTTTAGAACCCGGGTATCACTGGATGACTCTGAATGAGCAGATCAGGTAATGACTAAGCACCACAATCAGATCCAGAGATCAAAGTCATACACCAGTGAAGTCAAGACAGTTGAAAGATGGGAAATAGCCGCTCTCTGTATCTGTGCATTGTCTAGTTTTGTGTCATTAACCCAACCGAGACAGCAGCCCTTTTATCTGTAGGAAATATGAATCCACAAAGACCTTCAATTCCAGCACTAATAGATCTTCATTACCTATTGAAATATAAATACGGCATTGTGAAAGACAGACTTAAGAGCTTGAATATTTTAGGTCATAAATAATTAAGTAATGGGCTGCATTCGTTCATGAGGGCTATTGAATCCTCTGAGCTCAAAGGCTTTAGATTAACAGGCATTATGTTGGCTAAACAATGTAAAGATACTTCTGCCAACATTTGACTTTATAAATAGGGTGTCTACATACAACTGTCAGCTAGGCCATCTTTGTTTCTGATTAGAAACCTTCCACAGCACATAAATGAGCACATACACAAACACACAAAAACATATAAGGCAATATGTTGCCAGACACAAGCACAGGTAATAGACTTGTGTTCTCAAATGAAAGCAAAGTTAATTGAGCCACGATTTCAAACTGAAAGACAGGTCTGCAGTTGTGTGCACCAAACACACACTAATCGAGGCCATTTAAGCAGGACTGAACATGGAAGACATAAAGGAGAACATTTCATTAGCTTGCCTTGTATATGTGGTCAATGAGCCACTAAGATGTGGCTCCAAACACACACCAATGAGATGAACAAATGAACCCTGTCCGGTCATTGGTTACATAACTAGCCCTAAACAGCAGTCAGACGTTGTGTGCCCTCATGCTGGCAATAATTCACTCTTCCTGTTCCTAACCACATCTAGTTCAAATTGACACAATACCTGAAGTTATCTAAGGATGAACAACTGACAGTGGTTAGAGGCTTCATGTTAGTTTCTGGCACTAAAATATTCAGGCAATGTCAGATATCCCACAGAAACAACTCTGTGAAACTACAGCATTACATAACACTATGGGCTCCCATTAGCCATCTTAAAACTTTTAAAATGGCAAAAGAAAAGCAATACAGAGAGTTTAAGTACAAACCTGTAGGAACTTTCTTGCTTAACGTAGTACAAGTACAGTGATGGTGATATTACAAGTCTCCATAAGTCATGCGATAGTTTTTTTTTTTGGGATGAATCCCAAAATCTAAGAAATTGTTCAATAAATCTGCTCTATGCTTTGTGCAGTCGTGACATAAAAATGACAAAAGCACTAGACAAATTACTAACAAAATGACTAACACTGAAAATAAAATGAAAACGGAAGCTAATTCTAAATATGAATAAATACTGTATTAGTATATAATTAATACTAACAATAACACATCTAGTTCATAAAAGCAAAAATAATGTGTTCAGCTCAATCCCATTTCAGCTCACAAAGCTATCATATGACTCCAGAAGATGATATTGGCTTCTTTTATGGTGTTGTTTCAACTTTTCTGAAGTTTTAAAGAGCCAGTGCCATTTCATTCAAACTGCACAGAAAGGAGCGACCTGTACATTACAACCATTTTCATTATGTGGGGAACTATATTATTAAGAGCAGCTCCATATTAAATAATATTTCAACAAGTAACATTTTGGAAATATGCTCAAACTATAGACAATAAATATCTATGCAAAGCACACAGACACTCATTTACATCTCAGGAAGTGAAACAATTTACAGAGAGGCCACTTAAACTACTTTATCACTGAGACAATTTTTAGCTTTTAATATGCAAGATTAACAACACAGATTACTAGCCTGAGCTATCACAACATAAAAGGGCATCACTGATTCTGTCCATGGTTTCCTTTAAGAGAAGTCAGTTTAAGCAATTTCTTACACTTCTAGTCTCAGTTTATTATTTGAGCAAATACATAGGTCTATTTCTGAGAGATGATTCAGTACAGTGGTGATCCATGCATACAGCAGCTCATAATGAGGTCATGCACCTGATTGTGAGGAAAGCCATTCAACTATCTTCATTACGTAAGAGCAAGCCAGCACGCCACCCACGCTATACTCACCATATTACAAATGGAGGCGATGTTTCTGACAGTCATTTAGTTTATAATGTGCCCCTCGTTGCCATCTTTATGAAATAAACATGACTGTAACAGCAGTACACTGACAGGCCAAGCTGCAATCCCAGCCGAGGACAGCAATCAGTGACCATTCAATCCCCACTGCTCATTCAACGTGCGAACAAAGCGAGAGATAAACGTCTGCGACTTTCGTCTAGTTGTTTTCTTCATGGTCACTGCAACTAAGAATAAAAATGCAGAATAAATTTATTGTAAACATCATTGCCAGTTACACGGACTAAACGAAACATTCACATCCTGGATTACTGGTCAAACCCCGCCCACTGGAACACAATTGGTGCTTTTGGCGTCTACGACACGAAAAGCTGCTCAATTGATTGACAGATCGATTCACCAATGAATGTCGAAAACATGCGTTCGAACTTTCGTTGTGGCCAATAGAATTTGTATTAGATGCGGGACCAAATAAAGGGTTGTCCCAATGCACAATTCACAACTCCACAGTACATTCAAAGCCCATAAATGAACTTGGAGCACACTAAATGACACATTTTCTGGGTAATATGAATACATTCTAATACAGTTGTTGCATATAAATATATTTACATTTAGTCATTTAGAAGACGCTTTATCCAAAGCGACTTACAAATGAGGAAATTGGAAGCAATCAAAATCAACAAAAGAACAACAATATGCAAACGACAGGTCCGGTTAGCCTACGCACTACACATAGCAATTGTTATATATATATACATATATCTACATAGCATTACACACACATACACAACAAAAAGAAAACAAGTAGATTGAATAGAAAAAGAATAGAGAAGCTAGTGTTTGTTTTTTTGTTGTTGTTGTTTTTGAAATAAAGAACAAAAAAATGAAAAATAAAGTAGAATATATAATAGAATAGAAAGTGTTAGAGTCAGAGGGTCAAATAAAGGTTATTATTCTAAAGGTTATTTGGGTCCCAGTAGTTTAAATGCGACGTAATAAAAAGATATTCTCGAGTAATAATTTTGTGAACATAACCCCTCCATATGCCCCGCTGCCATCCATTCATTGTATCATTCTGGTTATCCATATAGTTTTTTCGAGTTGGATCTTTTCCCGAAACTGACCGCTTTGTTCGCCAATCAAACTGAATCGTCCGAGCGTTTTTAGGAGTCAT
>JADLZN010006300.1:475000-530113 GCA_018155175.1 Sinocyclocheilus anophthalmus | reverse complement strand
GTAACGAAACAGCTCATGAGGAAATATGAATAATTAAACATAACTAATTATGATTAATTATTAATACTTTAGATCCACTGTAGATATTTAGCTGACCTCTCAAGGTCAACTGTCTTGTCAATTCTAAGAACGGTAATTTCCTGGTTAAAGGAAATAACTTTCTTACTTTTTAACTCTACAAAAGACTTGTAGCAAAATTGCCCTCTCTCCCCATGATTAAGTGACTCCAGGTATAAGCAAACACTGAACCAAGTCAAGTGTGATACAAGTAAGGTTTTAACTACATAAACACTTAAACTAGTTTAACATACTACATAAACACTTAAACTAGTCTAAACATACTACATAAACACATAAACTGGTCTAACATACAACATAACACACACACACACACACACACACACACACACACACACACACACACACACACCACAATGCATCAAGTTTGGATAGGAAAAGGTTAAAGCTTAATCAGTACAGAGAAGAACATAAGGAATGAATTTATGGAACCATTTGCATATTTAGCAGATTTACACCTGAGGGAAACATCAGTTTCTTAGTTCAAACACCTTTGTAAAAAGGTGTAAATGATACTTAATTTATCAATTAATAAGACTAAGTTTGATTTTTGCACGTCTCGTCTGTCTGAAAGAGATGTTTGATGTAATCTGAAGTTTCCAGTTTCAGTTTGATCTTTGCTGAATTTGGGTCGATGAATAGAACCAGTTTTGAGTCAGAGAATCTGGGTGAATGAAAAAGTCAAGGCCGAAGCCTGGCACGTAACTTAGGATGTTCTGGAGCGTTGGAGCGTCTGATCGAAACCTAAAAGAACCCCCGAATGGGCGGGGGACATGAAGTGAAGCCTTAAACCTGCAAAGATTCGCGCCTCTCAAGATGGGCTTGCCCAATGGGGAAGTCCGGAATATCAAGTGGGAGTTCTGAGATACTGGGGCGCTTTTATGGCTTTTGTTTGAAAGCATGGTAATTTGCATATGAAGTTTGTGTAAAAATTATTAAAGACTCTTAGAACAATAATATGTTGCATAGGTGTAAACATAAAATATACACTCTCAATTAGATCATCCGAATACGAATTCATAGATACTAAACCTGGTAGGGTTATATATATGTAAGCTGAGAGGAGTGTGTTTCGATTATAAGTCTGCAAAACAGTATACAATTTCAAAGACCAAATAAACGATGACAATAATATACCCAATGACATGAAGGATACACTGTTCATTCAAAGAAAAGTTTTCCTATTAATTAATTAGCAAAGAAAAGTCCTTCCCTTGTGGATTTTCCTTATGGGCAAAGAAAGCGATTTTCTTCACCTAAATTCCAGGAGATCGTAAATGTATCGGGTGTCAGCATTGCCATGGAACCAGGGGCCTGTTCGGCTTACTGGGGTGTTACGCGTTTGTTAAATATAGCTAACAAAATATATATTTTGTGTTTGAGTGGTCCAGACGCTACACACTTTACAAAGCAGTCAGCATAGTTCCAACATTGAAATAAAATAAATCTTGAATATAAATAATTGGGAATCATGTAAAAAAAAAACATTTCATTTATCTATTATAACATTTATATAGTTTTGCTTGCTTGACTTGAACCTTTCCTTATAAAGGTCCAGAAATTTGTCAAGTTTTTTGTCAGGTATCATTTTTAATTATATGATGTCATTATGTTGTTGTCTTGCCGCCAGCCAATCGCTGCATTTCTGATCGTGGTTTCGAGTATCGATACATCTGCCCTTTTCGGGGAACACGAGAAAGCGCAGTAGACAACTTAATCCAGATATTTTAATCAAATCCGCTAATTCGTTTGAAGAACCAAATTAGCCAGAGTTCAGTTATCACGATTAGAAGATCTGGCTTCTTTCAAATCATCTCAGATGTATTAACCAATGTACGAAGAATGGACCCCAGTTCAGAATAAATCTGCACTATCAGCCTCCTCATTTCATCTGAATTATCTATGAACGTTCCATTGGGGCCCTGCAAATGAAGAACATTTCTGCTGAATCTTTATTTAAAGAAAAATTATATTTATATTCAAAGCACCCATTAACTGAATATATTCTTTAACTTTTAATGCAATGAGTGGTTTAACTCCAACTTTTCGGTACTGAGTTCAGCATGTTTATTTTCTCATATTTCACTTGGCAACTTCTGAACTTTAGCTCTGACTTTAAAATATTTGAAAAACACAGTTTTGACAAAAAAATGTAATGTGCTTTTTTCCGACCTCTCACTATTGACTTTAGCAGTTTTTTTTGTGACCTGCACTCTTTCCACAAACAAGTAAACTTTGCACATAAATATATGTCATGCAACCATTTCCATATTAAAATTTTACTGTTTTTTCTGTCAGTAGTTTCCATTTTGTGATTTAAAATATTGTTTGGAAAAGTAGTAGCATGTGTCATTAAACCCTTAATGGTACTACACCCAGGCTACTTTTCAGTCCTATCAATTTCAAAATCCTCTGTACAGTTCCAGGCAGCAGTCATAACTCCCCTCTTCTTTCTACACAATGTTGTCACCACATTGCAAAAAATATACTGTCTCACCTCTGCCTTTACCTATAGTGTCCTTCCAAAGGCTGCCTTTTGTACTGTTAACACTGTATCAACAGCTAACTTAAAAAAATAAAAATCCCCTAATTTCATAAATTCTGATAGCACTGCCTTTTTAGTCTGAACTCTTGCCCCATTTATATTTAATGAACCTATTCTTATGAGCTCCTGCATATAGGAGGAAGAGAAAGAGAACAGTAAGTAGAAGTTAAGAGGTGAAGCTGACCCATTTAACTATTTATGATAAACCTGTACTCTTTAACTTTGTTAACATTGACATCAACCAGAACTCCCTTTTCATTCAAAACATTAAACCCAATACAAAATTTATCACAGATGTAACAGATTCATCCACACCAGGAATAATTTTATCCCAACTGAGAAATCATTGATCTCTTGAAATGAAGAAAACCCTAATTCAGAGACCCCTGACACCTAGGATAGTCAAGTCAAGTCAAGTCACCTTTATTTTTATAGCGCTTTTAACAATACAGATTGCAACTGAACAGCATTAATTAGGAAATAGTGTCAATAATGCAAAATGACCATAGTAAACACTCATTTTTCAGTTAAAAACAGTTCATCATTGAATTCAGTGATGTCAACATCTAGCTCAGTTTAAATAATATCTTTGCAATTATGTCAACTATAAAGCTGGAAATGAAGTGTCCCCAACTAAGCAAGCCCGATGCGACAGTGGCAAGGAACCAAAACACCATCGGTGACAGAAACTGAGAAAAAACCTTGGGAGAAACCAGGTCCAGTCGGGGGGCCAGTTCTCCTCTGACCAGACGAACCAGCAGTACGGGAAAATCAATTTAAGACGTAATAAAACAAACGATGAACAATATTAACAGCAACTATTATATGATGCAATCAAACTTATAAATTTGGTAGTTATGTATGTTGTTTAAGGGTTGGCATCATCTGAGGTCCTCTAAGGAGTTGCATCATCTCTTCTCAGGTGTTCTGGATCCAGAATGAAGCTTGTGTAATTCCTAGTTATCCATGGCAGAAACAGAGAAACAAATAGAGACATAATTAGCGTAGCTGCCGTTCCAACCAAGCAAAAATGATTTGTTTAACCAAAACTAACGAATAATAATGTGCATTTAATTAGATATAACTGCAGTAAAAGATTATGAATGCAGTAAAAGATTATGAGATGCATTATTTGAAGGCTTGGCCAAAGAGATGTGTCTTTAATCGATTTAAACAGAGAGAGTGTGTCGGAACCCCGAACGGTATCAGGAAGGCTATTCCAGAGTTGGGAGCCAAATGCGAAAAAGCTCTACCTCCTTTAGTGGACTTTGCTCTCCAATGTACTACCAAAAGTCCAGAGTTTTACAACCTTAGGGAGCGTGATGGATTGTAGATGGGTGCGGTTTGGTGGTAGAAGAATAGTTAGGGTGAAGAGCTAACCCATTAAGGGCAGATAGGCACGTATAACTGTTGTAACTGATATGGAACTTAATAGGTAGCCAGTGCAGAAACTGTAGAATTGGGTTAATATGATCATATTTTCTTGACCTGTAAGGACTCTAGCCGCTGCATTTTGTACTACCTGTAGCTTGTTTACTGAAGATGCATGACAACCACTTAGCAGTGCATTACAATTGTCCAGTCTAAAGGTCATGAATGCATTTACTAGCTTTTTTTGCATCAGAAACAGGTATCATGTTTTGTAGTTTGGCAATGTTTCTAAGATGGAAGAGTGTTGTTTTTGTAACATGGGAAATATGTTCAAAAGACAAGTTGCTATCTAATATAACACCCCGATTTTTGACTGTAGAGGAAGTAAATGTACATCCGTCTAGTGGCAAATTGTAATCCACGAGATGCGGCGTACTGTCTTTTGGTCCAATAAATAATATATCTGTCTTATCCAAATTTAATAGAAGAAAATTATTGGTCATCCAATCTTTACATTTTTAACACACTCCACGTTAGCTTAGATAATTTAGAAGTTTCATCTGGTCTTGTTGAGTATCATCGGCATAACAGGGGAAACTAATCCCGTATTTCCTAATAATATTACCAGGTGGCAACATGTATATCCCAAAATAGCAGAGGACCCTAGGACAGATCCTTGTGGCACTCCATATTTTACTGGTGATAATTGAGATGACTCCCCATTTAAATGAACAATGTGGTAGCGATCGGACAGGTAGGATCTAAACCATCTTAAAGCCTGCCCTTGGATACCTGTATAGTTTTGTAATCGATCTATGAGTATGTCATGATCTATAGTATCGAATGCAGTACTAAGATCAAGTAAAACTAGCAATGAGACACAGACTTGGTCTGACGCAAGAAGCAAGTCATTTGTAATTTTAACAAGTGCAGTTTCTGTGCTATGGTGGGGCCTGAAACCTGACTGAAATTCTTCATAGAGATAATTTTTGGCAGGAAGGAGCACAATTGAGCAGACACAAATTTTCTAAAATTTTAGACATAAAAGGAAGAGTTGAGATGGGTCTGTAATTTGCAGTTCACTAGGATCTAGTTGTGGTTTCTTAATAAGAGGCTTAATAACCGCCAGCTTGAATGGTTTTGGGACGTGACCTAAAGACAACGACGAGTTAATAATATTGAGAAGCGGTTCTTCTGCTAAGGTAACAAATCTTTTTCAATTAATTTGAGTGGTCCAGACGCTACACAGGCATGTTGTTGGTTTAGATGCAGTGATAGTTTAGCTCTTCCTGTCCTATAGTGTGAAGCACTGCCGTTTATCTTTGGGGGGGGGGGGCTTTTTCCGCTCTGCAGATGAATGAAGCTGAGTATTATACGCTGTGGAATCTACATTTGTTATTGTATTTCTTATGTTATCTATTTTATCAGTGAAGAATTTCATAAAGTCATTACTATTAAACTGTGAGGGAATCTTTAGATCGGGTGGCGTCTGGTTATTTTTTAATCTAGCCACTGTGCTAAATTAAAAACCTAGGATTGTTTTGGTTATGTTCTATGAGTTTGTGGATATGCTCAGCCCTGGCAGCTTTTAGAGCCTGTCTAGAGCTGGACATACTGTTTTTCCACACAATTATAAAAACTTCCAAGTTAGTTTTTCTCCATCTGAGCTCAAGACTACGAGTTTTTTTCTTGAGAGGATGGGTATTACTGTTGTACCATGGCACAGTACATTTTCTCTAACCTTTTTCAATTTGATGGGGGCAACAGCTTATAATGTATTAGAGAAGATAGTGCCCATGTTGCTAGTTATTGCGTATAGTTCATGTGTACTTATTGGTACACAGAGCAGTTGAGATAATCAGGCAGGTTATTTGTGAATCTGTCTTTGGAGGCTGGAACAATAGTTCTGCCCGGACAACAACGCGGAGCCATATAGTTAATATCAGTAATACGCAGTATGCACGATACAAGGAAATGGGCAGTAACATCATCGCTTTGAGGTACGACATCTATATCAGTAAGATCAATTCCATAAGATACAATTAAATCTAGCGTATGATTAAAACGATGAGTGGGCCCGGTGATTAGGTCAGTAAACGCAAGTCCTAATGCATTATTTGTTTTATCAACGTGAATGTTAAAATCTCCCACAATTAGCGCTTTATCAACAGTAACCAATAGGCCTGAGAGGAAATCTGAAAATTCTTTTAGGAAATCTGTATACGACCCTGGCGGTCTATACACAGTAGCCAGAGAAAGAGATACGATAGATTTCTTTTGCATATATGACAGTGTAACATTAAGCATTAGTATTTCGAATGAGTTAACCCTGTATCCTGTCTTCTGAGTAACATTGAGAATATCACAACATATTGTTGCAACACCGCCGCCACGACCAGTCTGACGGGGCTCATGATTATAACAGTAGCTTGGTGGAGTAGACTCATTTAGATCAATACAATCATTAAGTTTTAGCCAGGTTTCAGTCAAGCAGAAAACATCAAAACTATTATCTGTGATCATTACATTTACAATAACTGCTTAGGGTGCGAGTGATCTAATGTTTAAGAGCCCAAACTTTAAAAATCGTTTTTGTTCATTTATTTTAAATTTTTCTGGTTTAATCCCGATCAGATTTTTTCTAGATCCTGCATTAAATTTATATTTTGACCTCACTATTCGTGGGAACAGACACAGTCTTTATAGATTGGACAGCAAAAGTACTTCTATCATTTAAGCGGGTAAAACAAAAGTCATCAGGGCATTGATTTGACTTACTAGTCATGGTGCGTAGCGTCCTGGAGATGTTATCCGACAAGAGTTCCGCTCCGACTCTGCTGGGATGCAAACCATCAGCGCGAAACAGCCTAGGACACTCCCAGAAAAGATTCCAATTATTAACAAAAGAGCAGTTTCTGTTCTTACACAATGACAATAACCATTCATTTAAAGCAAAAAGTCTACTGAACCTTTTGTGTCATCTTCGATACGTGGGAAGCGGTGCTGACACTATGATCGTCGTCGCAGGCGATGTGCTGCGCACCGTCTCATTCAGGCTCCTGATGTCCCTCTTCAGTGTCTCCGTCTGCCTCAGCTTGGTGTCGGTAGCCCCCGCGTGAAGCACGACCGCTCCGGTGCTCTCGTCGCCCTTCAGGATCGCGGGTATCTGCGCAGAAACATCGAGAACACGAGCACCAGGGAAACAGTGAGTGTGCACCTTACCTTCAGCTAACGTAGCACGGACGTGCCGGACGATGGAGTCTCCGATGATAACAGCGTCGAGTTC
This sequence comes from Sinocyclocheilus anophthalmus, assembly GCA_018155175.1. Taxonomy (NCBI): domain Eukaryota; kingdom Metazoa; phylum Chordata; class Actinopteri; order Cypriniformes; family Cyprinidae; genus Sinocyclocheilus; species Sinocyclocheilus anophthalmus. The sequence continues at coordinate 522,833 of JADLZN010006300.1, read as the reverse complement.
CGTCTCGCGGAGGGGAGCAAAGCGGTTCCAGGTGGAGATCTCGAAAACCGGAGTCGGCGGAGGGGGAGAGGTCGTCACCCAGGACCTGGCTCGCGTCTTCCGCTGCACCCAGGGTCCGTGGTGTCCTGGCACCAGAGTGAAGGACATCTGGGAAGATCACATCCTGGGTGCACCGGGCCTGTGCAGAGAAACACACGGATTAGAGGTGGCGGGACTGTTAGTATCGCGCTGTATACTTACCCCGGACTTGTGAGCGTCAGCCCGAGATGTTTCCAGTGCGGCTCTCTGCGCTCTCAGGGCTGGGTCTGCTTTTGCAGATCAGGTACAGGATATGCTTATCCACGGCCTCCAGCTAGACCGAACCGAATGCAGCTCGAATGTGTCCTTACCTGCACTCAAAGGTAGACACACATACGCCATTAAAGCAAGTAACAGTGAGTAAACAATGGTAATGTGTGTGAATAGAGTAATAGTGTAAGCGAGATTAGCGGCAACCACGCTGGCGATGCTAGCGGGCTATATGCTAATAGCGGACTCGGAAAGTCAAAAATAGAACTAGTGATAACAAGGCACTCTGATTGTTTTTGTTGTAGAATACGATAGGGGATATATTCACACGTTATAAAACTGAAAAAGGATGGTGTATAAAATTGATTTTAAGATAAAAAATTAGACGACAAAGAATTAACTTGACGGAGCTCAAACTCAAACCACACGGCAGCAACAAACAGATAGTGTGTTATCAACAGTGTTTTACACTACTACAAACATGAATTATCTGCCATACTGTATTTCCCTGTCCCTTCTTCATTCATACATCTCACTCCAGTCATGTCCTGCACAGTCTAACAAACACTTTCAGTTTGCTCAGCTCTGCTTCACGGATCCTTGCCTTCATCTCTAAGTCAACTAAACACATTAGGTACCATGCTAGTGCTCTCCTTATGTGGACAAATATGAGACATTCTCAGAGCACTTCATACTCTTCCCATGGTAGCAGTAACCATGAAAGACTTTCATCCCAGACATGAAATGAAATATCCAGTGTGGGTACCTTCAAAAACATGAAACCCTTTCTCCTAAATGATGTTTCAATGCCAGGCTCTTGCAACTCAGTCATATGGCCTTGATAAGACCAGCATTTCTTTACTCAATGATGATGATGACGACATTAGGGATGAACAGTGGTAGATTACAAATTATTGTAGGTATTTTGATGTAGTTTTGTTCTTTAACATAATAATGCTGATCATTATATAAACTAATTATAATTTAAACAAACCTTTTTTTAATAAATTGTAAATTAATAAAATTGTCTTGATAGCTTCTTAGATTTCTGGATGTTTTTATGCTGGAGCTTGTGTGGCTCATGTTTAGATTGTGAGCAGCTACATGAAGACATGTTTTCTGGGTCCAATTATTGCTATTAGCAAACCATTAACTATGACTTTTGCCTCAATAAACTTCTAATTTGCTGCTATTAATAGTTAGTAAGTTAGTGTTAAGTTTAGGTATTGGGTAGGACCGCCCCCCCCGCAGGGAAGTGCCCTAGAAATGCCATGCAGAATCGGTGCTTTATTAAGTATAATAAAACAGCCAAGATGTCATAATATAGCATGTTAATAAGCAACTAGTTAATAGTAAGAGTTTGGTCCCTATACTAAAGTGTTACCGTTTTCTGTGATCTCTCTGCAGATTTACTAACAACAGCACCTGCAGTATGATATATATTATTTCAGTCTGAAATAGCTGGTATAGACAATAGCTCCTTTTTTATCCGAACAGTCTCCATCCAAGCAAAACTACTAAATAAAATGCAATTCGTTCTTGATATACTTCTTTTTTTAATGAAAAAAAAGCTATTTCGAATTTAAAAAGTGTCAGTCAAGCAAGAACTTCTGACCTCCTTGTGACAGCTTTGTCTCACTACTTATGCTCAGGCTGCGTTTTCACAGCCATTTTGTTTCCCATTGGCCAACAGCACATCTTCCATGGTAACATCCTGCTCCAGCTCACCTGGGAGTGACAGCTTTCGCACGCATGCCAGTGAGTAGACACTAACTAAATTATTACTCTCCTAAAAGCAATATTTCAGAATTTGAGGAGAATATGAAATGAATTAATAGGTAGAAGCAAACAGTAGAAACAAACTTTTCTACCTCCAACTCCTCCAGAGAGCGAGATAGTGTGTGTGTGTGTGGGTTTGTGTTGTGTGTTTGTGCGCATTCATAGACAACGAACCCTGAGATTCAACCAAAAGCCTATTCAGTAATATGCAATGCCCATTAAAGTGTTTGCTGTAGTGATTTGCTGAAAGCCTCTGTATATGCATGCATACACAGTACCTTGCATTGAATTCCCGCTCTTACTAGTTTTTCTGAGTTTGCAGTAGTGAAAAAGAGAAAGAGAGTGAGCGTGTGACCTTGCATACCAATCAAAGTTATTTGAATTCACACATTACATACTTTTTCAAATTGCTCTTGTATTGGATATGTCTAGATTTGTCTGTCTAGGAGCATAACAGTCCATTCAATGCAACATGCAGTTTAAAAACAATGGGGTAATAGAGTGTCTTTGATTTCAAAGTGTTCAAATCACATTGCTCTTGTCCTTCTGGCCTGTGGGACTTTGTTTAGGTTTAAAATGGATCATTTGAACCTGTAACAACTTTTAAAGTAGTCTCTTCACTTTAAATTGGCATTTCAGACAGAGTTTATGGCCGATTACATGGCAAAATGAAAGAACATCAGGTGAAAATTTCATATGGTCAGACTTTTACATAACAAAAATGTTGTTGGCACCCTTTATGGGTTTCCGTATGTTCAGATGATCCAGTCAAAATAAATTACAATTTCAGCCACATTACATGTTGTGATTTTAACAAAAAGTTCCTGTGTTTCTGGTTATACTTGTACACTGTCAGTTTCAAAAGGGTTATTTTTATGGTAGCCTTTTTCCACCTAAGATAAAAAAGAGAACCATAAATATACAGAAATAAAATATAAATGAAAAATATATATATTTTTTAAATATAAATAAGTCAATACGGTTTTTTGTTTGTTTAAATAATACTTTTTAGCAAGAACAAATTAAATTGATCAAAAGTGACAGTAAATACTTTTACATTGTTACAAATGATTTATATTTCAAACATAAATGTTGTTCTTTTGAACTTTCTGTTCATTAAGGGGTGGTTGATTGTGATTTCACTTTTTAAACTTTAGTTAGTGTGTAATGTTGCTGTTTGAGCATAAACAATATCTGCAAAGTTACGAAGCTGAAAGTTCAAAGCAAACGGAGATATCGTCTTTTAAAATTCTGGCAGTTTAATGCCTACAAAAACGGCTTGTAGGCACTACAACAAGTTACTTCCCGGGTTCGTGACGTAACAAACCCAGATAAACCCCACCCTCAGGAAAAGGCAGCAAAGGGGGCGAGGCCATGCTGCGCTGCTTTAGAGAAGAGGAAGAGAAAACTAGAGGTGCACATAAAAATCTATTCATATATGAATTGCAGTTCTGTCTTCTAACGATTCTAATGGATTCACAAGTTTCAAAATCAATGTTCTAAAGCAGCGGTTCTTAATACTGTTCCTCGCGTCCCCCTGCTCTGCACACGCTCTGCATCTCTCTCTCAATCAGCTCAGCTCCAACAATGAACTGTTCCAATTATACACTTATTTTCACATAGATATAAGAAGCATTAAACATGGACGCACATGCGGTTGCCGTACTGTATTAAAGCTTTAATCAGGATAAAACCGTATATTAAAAGCTAACATAAGCAGTAGCATTTACAAATAACAGCATATCTAAAAGTATGAGACAACAACAAACAAAAAACATAGGCCTACCATTAAAAGCCATGCTTGCACAGGTTCTGCACTATCCTCTGCTTCTCAATCAGGCTCAAACTGATAAGCGATATTAAGGACGCCGTTGTTTACAATACAACCGGAGCACATGCGCTGAGGTGAGGGGCGGGACGATTAGACGCGCAATAGAGGCGGTTTAGCCAATCACAACACACTGGGCTAGCTAATCCAATTATGAGCCTATAGCTATTTGAGGGCGGGGCTCGATCAGCGTGTTTCTCAGAGAAGGGACAGAGCGGTGTGGAATAAAGGTAAATTATGTGAAAAATAATGCGTTTTTTAAAAAACGAAGCATTAACACATGTTAGACTGCACCCCATAAACACAATCAAGCCTAGAAAAAAAAAAAACAGTCAACCACCATTTTAACCAGAAACCTAAAACAAAGTTTCTACAAAAATAAAAATGAAAACTGTTTTCAAACATGCTAAAAATGGGTTTTTCTTGCCAGCAGCACATTCGCATAGTAGCATGATTTCTAAAGGATCCTGTCACACTGAGACGGGAATACGGGATGCTGATAAATTCAGCAATATTACAGTTGAATTCAATTTTTAAAGTATTAATATAGAAAAAGTTAGGTAACATTTTAGTATAGGGCCATCTCACATTAACCAGTTGCGGTTTTACATGCCTTTATTAAATATTGAGGGTGTTTATGCTTTATAAAGCATTTCTTCTACATGACATATTTACATCCTAATGCTATCAATAGTTAAACTACTGGACCTTACTAATATTCAATAAGCAGCAAATGAGGTTTGAGGCAAAAAGTCATGGTTACTGCTTTGTTTATAGGAGAATTTGACCTTACAATAAATGCGACCACGAAGTTTTCTTTCCAAATATTATCAGCAAATGCACTTTGGTGAGCATAAGCGACTTCCACACACACACACACACACACACACCAACACACCAACACACACACACACACAAACATATATGAACACATTATATAAATATATAAATTTTAAATTCAAATGTAATTAAACTTACAGTAAGTTTGTGTAATTGTTCATTCAGCTTATGTACAGATCATAAGTCTTAAGGATGACCTTGTTTAGAAGTTCCCATACAGAGGTTGAGATGCTACAACTTTGAAGAGCTTTGCCACAGATTGAGGCAGTTGATGGCAGTGGGGAGCTGAAGTCACTGATTGCAGAAGGAGAAGAGGAGCGAGGGCATTTAATTTAGACCCTAACCGGCCCCTCCATCTTTCCACCACACAGGGAGTTAATCAGCACTTAAGCAACAAATCTGGTGACAAGGGTGGAGAGGAAAAAAGAGGGGGATGAGCAATGGTACACAGAAGAGGAAGTGAAAAACAGCAACTGAGAAGGAATGGATTAGAGAGAGAGAGAGATTGAGATATGGAGATATGAATAGCTATATAATAGACAAGCTGATGGACACATAGATTAGCTTTCAAATTATAGCAGTCACAAGGGGGTCTTCCATTGCACTATTACTCTGTTTTGTTCTAGTTTTTCTTTCAAAGCCTCATGGACTCCTCCAAGCTGCCTTTCCTCCCTCTCCAATCTTCCTTCCCCTCCACTGGTCCTTCAATCCACTCTTTTCTCCACTGGGCATAGTGTGAGCTGTGTGGGGTACTCAGAGTCCCAGCATGTGTTTGGAGAGTAGGAGATGAATGGAACTGGTGGGTTGGTTGACTGGTGGGTTGAGCTAACAAACTGCAGGGAGCTGCTTCAGCGTCTGGGGCGGGAAGCAGCAGCCGATCCTCTATACGCCAAAATAGCAAGATGCGTAGGGCCCCAGAACTCTCAGAGATGATTTAATTTTAGTTTCGTTTGTGAATTTGGCCAGCGGTTATGAAAACATGAAATTATCATTTCTTTTAATGTGGTGCGCTGTCACCCTTTCTACGTAAAAATCTGTCAAATCATGTAACGTGAATGTCATACAGTAAAACAGTAAACAGTCTACAGATTTCAAGTACGTAGGTATTTTGACTTTGCATCAGTTTTCCGAATTAAAAAAAAAAAATAATAATAATATTATATATATGATATATATATATCAGTCGTAATAGAGTGTCAGACTAGTCAGGGAAAAAATATGTTGTTTAAAATCAGTGATGTAGATGATATGCAGCAGTGGCTTCAAAACCCTCATGCAAACGTTTTACGTTCACAGACAGCACTGGTACTGCTTTGTTAAATGTCTAGTGCAATACATACATCGTTACTGGCTGCCAGCCCCAAATCCTAAAACATCTCTTCCAAGGAGTCATGGTAAGTGACTATCATTATGCCCATAAAATTCAAATCCCATCTGTGCTCAGTCATTCTTGAGAAACTACTTGCAAATCAATTGCCAATGTTTAATGTGGTGTCTGCATTATTTATTCATTCATTTATTTTTGAGATGGAAGCATTTTTACTGTTCCTAGTGTTCGAAAAGGCGGAGATATGCATGGAGATAATGTGGTTCTTTAAGACCTAGATCAATAAACAGCTCTTAGAAGGTCAATAATGGTTAACAGCTAGAATAACAAGGGTTTGAATTTCTTTAAAAAAAATGACTGTACTTGTTCTCCAAATGAGGTTTCAGGATGAAGTTGACAAATTTCCTGTCATTCTCATTGTTGACATATGAGATGTAGGCGTCATACATTTTGCCATCTGAGAAAAAATCAGCAAAAAATCATCATGAAATGCCAGTGATATGTTACCACAGATGATAAAGGGCTTTAACATACAGAATGCAGACTAACCATTAAGCTCATACTCTCCGTAAATGTTCCTATACCACAGTTTAAAGTTGAGTCGGCACTTGGAATAGACCACCGCTGCCAGAGCCAGGACAAGCAACAGGACCACTGACGCCACCACTGCCCCGGTGTGACTTGGGGATTCTGTGGATAAAAATGAAATAAACCTTATTATATAGTACACAGAACTGCAGAAATGTTTAGGGCAATTGTAAGGATAAATGGATGAAGAATATGAGAATTATAGTATAATATGGTGGCAATATTAAAAGGCTAAAACAAGTTTCTTACTGTATTCCTTTACATTGAATTGCGCTGTGCTGTTCCTCACCATGCAGAAATAGACACCAAAATCAGCCTGATCTCTCAGGGTCAGCGTTAATTCAGTGATCTTAATGATGTGACCATGATCAGGGTGCCTGCCAAGTGTTTATGTATATAAAAAATCATATTGAACAATATTTTGTCTCGACTAAAACCAGTTAATTTACGTTACCAAATGAAGGACATTTTTCAAGCATCAGTATCAGCTGTGTTCAAAATAGCATACTACTCATTGTATTTCCCTAGTAAGTGTACTATAAACGGTATGCAAATGTTATGCATTCGGAGAAAACTGATGATCTACAATGCCAAAATATGAAATATACAACAAGAGTACACTGTGAGGAGCATACAATATGTCCCAAAATGCAATCTGCTTGACTTGAAACAGAAATCACTTCAGCCCAGCTTAAACGTTTAACGTCTCACCCTTCACTGATTATTTACAGAAAATTTGACTCCTTTACAGAAAATTTGGTTAAAAATCTATTTAAAACAAACTTTCTTTTTTTTTTACGTCCAACAAACATGGATGGCCTTTGCTAAAATAAATGAGACAAAGAAGTTTTGCTAGAACAACGCAGCATACTACCGACTGAAACATATAGCACTGCATAATGTATGCACTGTATGCACTAAAGTATATAGTGTTTACTACAGTATGTAAACCTGCTTCCATAACAGAATAAAAAAGGAAAACTGCAACTTTTTCATCTCACAGTTCAGACTTTTTTCCTCGTTCTTAATTGTATATGTTACAATTCAAATTACGTCTCGCAATTCTGTTTTTATCTTTGTTTGTTTCAAGCACAGAATAAAAAATAAAAAAAGGTAATTGCGACAATCGAACCTTTTTCTTGCAATTGCTTGTTTGTATCTTGCAGTTCTGAGTTTATATCTCATAATTCCAATGGCAAGAAAAAAAGGCTGGATTGTGGAGAGCAAACATGTATAATTGAAAAAGCAGAGGACCTAGGACAGATTCCCTTGTGTCACTCCGATTTTACTGGGGATAATGAGATGATCCCCATTTTAAATGAACAAAATGGGAGCGATCGGACAGGGAGGATCAAACCATCTTAAGCTGCTGTCCAATGATCCGTCCGACGACTTTCTATTCATTGACTCTCGCACTAACAAACACGTTCACAGCACCCCAACTACCTTGCCCATCAGCTGCTGATTTGTTTGCACTCAGCACGGATTGCACACAGCCGTTTACACTGATTGCACCCAGCTGTTTCATATCAATCCCTCACTATCTAACACTCACTCTTATCCCTTCCCTCTTCCGAGTATTGTTTCAGCATTTATCACTCCCCTAGAGATAGCTACCTTACTTAGCCCTAGTCATTAGCCTTAGCCCTATTCATTAGCCTTAGCCCTATCCATTAGCCCTAGTCATTAGCCTTAGCCTTAGCCCTAGTCATTAGCCTTAGCCTTAGCCCTAGTCATTAGCCTTAGCCTTAGCCTTAGCCCTAGTCATTAGCCTTAGCCTTAGCCTTAGCCTTCTCGGTTTCTGATCTTTGCCTGGTTTCCTGGATTTCTCCTTTAGTCTTCCCCCTTTTTTTGATTCTGTCTGCCGATCGTCGACCTGTGCTTGCCCTAGGACTATTCTTGTGTTTTACCCTCCATATACCTGTTTCTTTGTTTGACCCTGCCTGTTATTACCACGTCTCTGTCTTCTCCAATAAAAGCTCTGCGAATGGATCCGCAAGTCTCACATCTCGTCAGCCCCGTAACAGAATACTCGGCCCAGCAAGGATCCAGCAGCTTTCTCAGTGGAGTCTGGCCTGGTATGGACCCAGTCACCGATCTACTACATCTTCGGCAAGGAGGTCTTCCTATTGAGGAGTATGTTCACCGGTTCTGTGAACTAACTTACCAGGTACCCCTATATGATGAAATTGTATTTAAAGACTTGTTGCCGTTTTTGGACTTGAGATAACCCCACAAAAGCTTGGATGCCAAAGAGCAAATTCAACCATAGCCTAAGAGACTTTATAGACTATGCCTTGCTGACTGCTGGTTCAGCGTTCACGGTGGGTGTCGCAAAGGAGGGAAGCGACACCATGTCTGTGACTGAAATAATGGCTGTATCAGAGCATGCTCACAAAATGGCGGACAGAGGACCGATCGACAAAATGGCGGGACACAACAGCGCTCCCGTCAAGATACAGCTGATCTTCCGAGTCCAGTCAAGTTACAGTTCATTGACATGAGTCTAGTCAGTCACAGCTTGAGGTTATGAGTCTAGTCAAGTCCACAGTTGATAGTTTATTAATTCTAGTCAAGTCACATTTAATCATCATGGGGCAGTCAGTCACTTTCTGGTTATGAGTCTAGTCAGTCACAGTTGAGCACTCATGGGTCCACATTCAAGGCACAGTTTCTCTCAAGATCTAGGCAAGTCCCACAGTTGATCATCATGGGGCAAAACAAGTCACAGTTTATGATCATGAGTCTAGTCAATTCACAGCTGATGGTTATGATTCTAGTCAAGTCACAGTTGATCGTCTTGAGTTAAGTCAAGTCACAGTTGATCGTCTTGGGTCAAGTCTAGTCACAGCTGATCGTCATGAGTCAAGTCTAGTCACAGTTGATCGTCATGAGTCATGTCTAGTCACAACTGATCGTCATGAGGCAATTCAGGTCACAGTTGATCTTCCTCAGTCCAGTCTAGTCACCGCTGATCGTCCTGCGGGGTCGAGTTTGTCACAGTTGAATCATCATGAGTCAGGTCAGGTCACAGCTGATCTTCAGGAGTCGAGTCAAGTCGCAGCTGATCTTCATGAATCTAGTCAAGTCATAGCTGATCTTCATGAATCAAGTCAAGTTACTGTTGATTTTCATGAGTCAAGTCAAGTCACAACTATCTCATGAGTCCAGTCAAGTCTCCGCTGATCTGCCAGAGCCTCATCACGTCACAGCTGATCGTCCAGAGCCTCGTCACGTCTCAGCTGTTCGTCCCGAGCCTCGTCACGTCTCAGCTGTTCGTCCGGGGCCACGTCACGTCACAGCTGACCTTCTTGAGTCTCGCCACGTCTCAGCTATTCAACCAGATTCACGTCGCATCACAGCTGACCATCCAGAGTCATGTCACGTCCTGTCCGTCACACCCAGATTCTCAAGGTCAGCCCTCTGGTATCCCAGTCTGGTATCCAGTGTGAAGGATGCACAGTTGGAGTCTGCACGCGCAGCTGGTATCCCCAAAACCACTCACTCTAACCCTTCTGTTCATAAACTAATTCCCCTGTCTTCAGCCTTTTCCCATATGGGGGTTGCTTTATGGGTATCTGGGCCTCGTACTCCAACACCGCCGATTTGCTATATGCAGTCGCCCGGCACAACATCTCCCAGAGGTTGCGGCTTACGCTGGCGAAACTCCCGGATTCGCGTGTCAACTGCCTGCTCCCAGGCCCATCGGTGTCCACTGAAGTCTACTTCAGAGGTGGCGGCCAGGCTGCAGACCTCCCGAGATGGCGACACTTGATCTCTAGTTCTTGCGTGGTGGTGCGCCCAGCTAAACTTCCTGCCTTTCCTGTTCCCCTTCCACTGAGGCCGTCTATGAACTTCTGCCTGTTCTGCCCCGGCCATGGGGCCGTCTCTGACTTCCTGCCTGTCCTGTTTCCGCCAAGGAGGCCTTCGCTGACTTCCACGGCCTTCCTGTTCCGGCCAAGGCGCGCCGTCTCGTAACTCCTCCTGTCCTTTTTCCGGCCAAGGAGGCCTCTATGAACGTCCTGCCTGTCCTCCGTTCCGCCAAGGAGCCTGTCTATGAACTTCCTGCCTGTCCCGTTCCGGCCAAGGAGGCCGTCTCTGAACTCCCTGCCTGTCCTGTTCCGGCCAAGGAGGCCGGCTATGAACTCTCTGCCTGTCCTGTTCCGGCCAAGGAGGCCGCCAATGAACCCTCTGCCTGTCCTGTTCCAGCCAAGGAGGCCACCTATGAACTATCGCTGGCTGTCCTGTTCCGGCCAAGGAGGCCGCCTATTAACTCTCTGCTTGTCCTGTTCCGGCCGAGGAGGCCGCCTATGAACTCTTTGTCTCCCCTGTCACGGCTACGGAGACTGGTTGCAAACTCCCTGATTCGTCCTGCTACAGCTATAGAGGCCGTTTGCGAACTCACCTGCTCGTCCTGTCACAGCTATAGATGCCGTTTGCGAACTCCCTGCTCGTCCCGTCACAGCTATAGAGGCCGTTTGCGAGCTCCCTGCCTGTCCTGTTCCGGCCAAGGAGGCGTTTGCGAGCTCCCTGCTCGTCCTGTCACAGCTATGGAGGCCGTTTGCGAGCTCCCTGCTTGTCTTGTCACAGCTATAGAGGCCGTTTGCGTGCTCCCTGCTCGTCCTGTCACAGCTAGAGAGGCCGTTTGCGAGCTCCCTGCTCATCATGTCACAGCTATAGAGGCCGTCGGGAGTCCTCATCCTGTCCTGTCCCGGCTATAGAGGCCGTTTGAATTCTTTTCTTTGTGTGCTTTGTGTCCTGCCAGGGAGGCTGCCCCTGAACGGTCAGTCTTGTCTATCAACCCCAATGTTCTGTCTGTGTTGTTTGTCTCTGCTCTCTCGTTGTTATAGTCTCTGCCATGGTCTCCTGATCGGTTTGGTTCACCAAGAGGGTTTCCTGTTCCTGCTGCTCCGCCGTGGTGGTCTACTGTCTGGCTGTGGTGGTCTACTGTCTGGCTCTGGTTGTCTTCTGCTCCACCGTGGTGGTCTTCTGTCTGTTCTGGGGGTCATCTGCTCTGCCGTGGTGGTCTACTGTCTGGCTCGGGTGGTCCTCTGCTCCGCCGTGGTGGACAACTGTCTGGCTCTGGTGGTTCTCTGCCCCACCGTGGTGGTCCACTGTCTCGCTCTGGTGGTCTTCTGCTCCGCCGTGGTGGTCTACTGTTACTGTCTGGTTCTGGTGGTCCTTTGCCCCGCCATGGTGGTCTACTGTCTGGCTATGGTGGTCTTCTGCTCCGCCGTGGTTGTCTACTGTCTGGTTCTGGTGGTCCTCGGCCCCGCCGTGGTGGTCTACTGTCTGACTCTGGTGGTCCTCTGCTCCGCCGTGATGGATTCTTCGGTCCCCCGTCGGCTCTGCGTGGTGTCCCAGCTCCGCCGGCTCCGCCTCGTCCCTGGTCCTTTCCTATCCTTGGCCTGGCCTCTCCCTGTTCCGCCTCCACTCCACCGCCTTCCGGAATCGTAAAGGGTTTTGAGCGCCTGGAAGCCGCTCCTTGGGGGGGGGCCCTGTCACAAATCCGGTCCATGAACTTCCAATTTCATTGACTCTCGCACTACACAACTGTTGCATAGCACCCCGGACTACAAATCCCATCATTCATTGCACTGATTCACTCACACGAATTGCCACACTGTTTACAAACTGATGCACCCACTGTTTCCTATCACTCCCTCACTATATAACACTCACTCTTATCCCTTCCCTCGGCCGAGTATTGTTCAGCGACTATCACTCCCCTAGCGATAGCTACACTACAGAGACCTCAGTCGTTTCCTAGCCTTAGCCCTAGCCTTAGCCTTAGCCCTAGTCATTAGCCCTAGCCTAGCCTAGCCTAGCCTTGCCTAGCCTTGCCTTGCCTTGCCTTGCCTAGCCTAGCCTCTCGGTTGCTGATCTTCGTCGCCTGGTTCCCTGGATTCAACCCCTTTTGTCTTCCCCCTTTTGATTCTGTCTGCCGATCGTCGACCTGCGCTAGCCCTATGACTATTCTTGTGTTTTGCCCACCATATACCTGTTTGCCATCACCTGACCCCTGCCTGCTGTATGACCACATCTCTGTCTTCTAAAATAAAGCTCTGCGAATGGATCCGCAAGTCTCACGTCTCGGCGCCCCGTAACACCTGCCCTTGGATACCTGTATAGTTTTGTAATCGATCTTTGAGTATGTCATGATCTATAGTATCGGATGCAGCACTAAGATCAAGTAAACTAGCAATGAGATGCAGCCTTTAACACACTGTGTTTATTTTGTCTTCTGGGAAAAATCTGCTATAAATATAAATATGCAAATACCTCTGGTAGCTTCTAAAGGGCAGTAATAAATTAAAAACTAAGATCTTTGAACAAAATTAGAACAATACACCCTGATCATCCTGTTCAAAGGCTCTTAATGCAATGTGTTTGCGTCCTGAGCGTCAGTGAATTATATTAGCTGTGTTTGAGTCTCTCAGTCGTTCTCAGTGAGAAATATGGATCTCAGCGTCATTAAATCACTACTGAGAAGAGATCAAATGTGCAGAAGATGCTGGAAAACCAGAGGAAGATTTTCCTGAAGAACAGTAACAGAGACTCATAAACAACAACTAGTAAAGTAACATCTAGTAAACGTCACAGTATTAACCATCACCATATTTAAACTTTTGAACAGAGTAATTTGTGTAAATTAAATTAAAGAGCTTATTCAAGGCGGGATTAAATAATAAACATAAGTTTATTTTTAAAATGAATAACATTTTGCAGATACTCTAAGGGGGGTGTAAACTTATGAACACAATTGTATGTAAGGGTTAATGTACAGGACGATTATAGAGCATGAGCTTAATGGACATTATTTCAGCAGCTTTACAGAAAGAATATTACAGTGATAATGTACAGTCTCGTCCTCATTTAAATATTCCGTTTGGGGAAGGAAATTATGCATTCATGGATTTGTCTGTAAAATCAGCACTCGTCTAGTTAACTCACTTCACTACATGTCATTTGGTAGTTCAGTCAACACACAGCTGAAGGATATTAATTGAACTGTAAAGGATTATTTGTCTATAAGGTCCGTAAACCAAACAGTGCAAAGAGAGAAAGAGAGCATTGAATGTGAATGTGCTGTTTGAGCTGCTGTTGTTTTGACCACCATAGAAATGAATGTGTGTTTGTGGAGAGGAATGAGTGATGTGATGCTCGTTTTACTCTGGGTTTTACTGTGATTGTTTTCATTCTATCAGCAGAAACATAGATTTTTTTCAGCTTACACATGTGTTTTCACGGAGCAAACTCACAGCTCTTCATATTTGCACAGATTTCACATCTATTAAAATACATGTGCTTTGCATGTTCTTTGACCAGCTCAGCATGAGTGAGAGATATTCAGAGCACTGATGTTAATGAAACACCTGAGTGAACACCATTATGCCTTTTCAGAAGAAAAAACCCTTGTGTAGCCTATATAATAGACCAGAAACAGCTGAGATCATCATTTGCACATGCTCACCTCTTGATATGAATTATATGGTGGTAATATAGAGGTGACAGCCAGTGTTGGGGTAACGCATGACTTACGTAATCAGATTCCTTTTGTCAAGTAACTAGTAAAGTAACACATTAATTTTTAATTTACAAGAAAATATCTGAATTACTTTTTCAAAAAAGTAATGCCAGTTACTTTGTTTTCCATGTATTGACTGACAGCTCTGGTGTTGCCATGGTGACAGAAATCATGAGTAAGTGCAGAGCGTTGTGTGTGAACATGATCTTACTGTAGTTCTAGACTAAATATCAACATGCATGTGTTTACTCATCTCACTGCACACAAACACATTCAGTGTTCCTCACACCCATAACTGTGTAAAGGCAACTCAGAATATGATGCAAACCTGTAATAATTAAATGTTTAACACAATTATCCTTTATGTATTTAATCCCATTTTATTAACAAACGTCTTTGCTGTCTTGACCTTCGATGATCCAGTTCAACCATACTAATAAGCAAAAATGACTTTAGATAACCATAATATTTGTGTTCCATTTTTATTGCTGAAGAGTGTTGGACTTTCTTCTCCTGCGTCCTGTTCTTCATGTAATCCAGAACAGCAGCAGCTGAAAGGTTTGTTCTGTACAGACGTGAATTTACATTAACTTCAGCCAAAGGTGTATTAGTTTATGTGTGGTGTAAAAGGGCTTCTACATTTGCCCAAAATATAACTTTTTATATTAATACCAAACAAGCAAGCCAAGCCTTGAGAAAAAGTTATTTAAAAGTAACGTAATGCATTACTTTCCATAAAAATTAACTAACGCAATTAGTTACTTTTTTATGGAGTACACCATATTCTGATGCTTTACTTTTAAAAGTAACGTTCACCAACACTGGCGACAGCATCGTCCTATAGACAGTTTCATCGGACGCACGCGCCTGGCCCAAAGTTAACTTCCGGTCTGTGTTTGTTTATCGGTCTGCTAGTGGCGCCGACTACAAACGCAGTTAAAGTGATGAGTAGACTTAAGTTTGGGCTCAGGTTGTTGTGCTGTGGGATGCAATGTTTTCCATACACTGATTTATTTGTGGCAGCCTTCACAATCAAACTACCACCAGTGTTTGGGGGTAACGCATTACAAGTAACACGAGTTACGTAATCAGATTAATTTTTTTCAAGTAACTAGTAAAGTAACGCATTACTTTTTAATTTACAAGAGAATATCTGAGTTACTTTTTCAAATAAGTAACGCAAGTTACTTTTTTTTTTCCAATTTATTGACTGACAGCTCTGGTGTCGCCATGGTGACAGAAATCAGAAGATGTTACTGTAGTTCTAAAATAAATATGAATATGCATTAATTCATCTCACTCACAAAACACAGATTCAGTATTCCTCAAAATTAATAAAAATAATGCAACTCAGAATATGACGCAAACCTGCAATAATTAAATGTTAAACAACACAAATATCCTTTATGTATTTAATCCCATTTTATTAACCAATGTCTTTGCTTCTGACCTTCGATGATCCAGTTCAACCGTACTAATAAGCACACATTACTCTAGACAAACATCTGTGTGTCTTTTTTTTATTGCTGAAGTGTGTTGAAATGTCTTCTTCTGCATTCTACTGTACGGACGTAAATGTACTTTCCCTTCAGCCTGAGGCTTATTCATTTCACTTTTGGTGTGAAAAGGCTTTTATATTTGCCAAAAATATAACTTTTTTATTTTAAAAACAAACAAGCAAGCCCTGTCCAGATTAAAAGTAACGCAAAATTAACGTAACGCATTACTTTCCATAAACAGTAACTAAGTAACGTAATTAGTTACTTTTTTATGGAGTAACGCAATATTGTAATACATTACTTTTAAAGGGTTAGTTCACCCAAAAATGACCATTAGGCTGTGTTTTACTCACCCTCAAGTCATCCTAGGTGTATATGACTTTCTTCTTTCAGACTAATCCAGTCTGAGTTATATTAAAAATGGTCTTTGATCTTTCAGCTGTTTAATGCCACCAGCGGGTGTCTCAGTGCTTCAGGTCCAAAAAAGTTAAAATAAAAAGCACTTATCCATTACAAAAGTATCTCACAACACGACATGAACTGCTCTGGGGGTGAACAAAGGCCTCCTGTATCGAATCAATGCATTTTTGTAAGAAAAATATCCATATTCAAAACGTAATAATCACTTTAAACTAGCTTGCGCTTACTGTTGTACACAGAAGCAGCTCCGGGAGCATGACGTATGAGTTCAGCGCTGCGCATGCGCCGGTGAGTCTTGTGAAAACTAACGTTTGTTTACAGGAGCAAAGGAATCAAAGTTTCCTTACTTTAGCAAAGGAAAACAATCTCCTCTTGGCTTATATCGAAATCCTCCGACATTCTTCTGTACAAATCCTCGTTTTATACTTCTAATAAGTGACCTTTGTTTTGTTTTGATCTCTCCACTGCGCTTCCGCGCATGCGTAGGCCGCTTTCTTCTGAGCGGCGCATACGCAGCGCTGACCTCATACGTCATGCGCCCGGAGCTGCTTCCATTTACAACAGGGATATTTTTCTTACAAAAACGCATCGATTCACTACAGGAGGCCTTTGTTCACCCCCCCGGAGCCGTGCGAGACACTTTTTTTTATGGATGGGCCGCTTTTTATGTAACTTCTTTTTGGACTGAAGCACTGCAACACCCACTGAGTGGCTGATAGAGGTTTGAATCTAGCCAGGGCAGTTTTAATCTACTATCGACTGATTCAGCTGAAAAATAAGTCATATCCCCTAGGAAATTGGCTCTGGGTTGTTAAACACATCTAATTTTTTTTTTGGGTGAACTAACCCTTTAAAAGTAACTTTCCCCAACACTGCTTACTGGCACAAATAGATTTTCCAAAAGGCTTTGACTTCGTTGAATAAACTGAGCACTGCACGCTTCAAAATCAAAAGGAGGAGTTTTTAAATCACTGTATCTCAGAAGGACAGCACAGCGCTGCATTGTGTACAGTGTACATTGTGTGTTTACTGGAGAAACCTCTATCTCTGCCGCTCCAAAAGCGCCTCCTGCTGGCAGAGAATGAATCTGCATTTTTAATAAGCCCGTCAGATTTACGCAGCAATCATATTTTGCTTGTTATCAGAAATAATCTACTCTTGAGGGACTTTGCTGTTGACTTGGACTTGCTATTGATTCTTTGCAGAAGTCTAGCAGAAGTTAAGTTTTGGCCACAAAAACATGCATGCGCAGTAACGTTTGTTTATGTTTGTTTAATGTTTGTTTATGATGTTGTGTGTTTGTGACACAGCGGACGGAGCTGATATCTTCGGACTGACGTGGATCTGCAATCATTAGTCTGCTCGTCTTCATCAGTGTGATGTTCAGATGGATTGTATCAATAGAGGGAGATGTGATTCACACGCCTCTCATAACGATCATCTCTCAGCCGCGACCCGCTTCATTGATCCTCTGATGATTGAAGCAAATACTTGAATAAGACCAAGTGCTGGTGATTTCTCTTTGACCTAGAGAGCCTCGAGCACTATAGTCCACCGCTAACACTCGTTTGTGTGGCGTCTTAGTGAAGTGCATTCTGATATTCGTCAGCGGCATATGAATCTGTAATGTTGATCTTCTAGCAGCTGTTTCATTAATCACATGACATGTACGGCTCAGCTGATTGGCTCAGAAACTGTTTGTTTGTTTGATCACTGTCTCATTTCTTCTCTCTCTGATGGATTGAGACACTTCAGGAGTGGTTAGGATATACTTCAACATTAGACAGATTTTACTGTGGTAAACGGTGTCAGGATCAATATATCAGTTTCAATTCAGGTCAGGAGTCTGTTCTGCTCACACAAACACACACATACTAATGAACAAAGAGCCACTAATTAGATGAGACAGGGATTGTTTCAAACAAGGCACATCAGCACAGCCTAAATTCATTTAGAGTTTGTCACGTCGCCTTATAATTATTAAAGGCTGTTAAATACATGATCTGTCACCGGAACAAAGAGCCGTGATGAAGAGAGAAACGTGTCAAACTCTGTGATGTTTTGTTAAAGATGTCGAATTCACTCGTTAGTTAAAGCGATGAGATGTTCAAATGCTTTGGTCCCGTTCCTGGGGAAATATGAAGCCGTCTGTTGGTCACCGTGAGCCGCGGGAGATACGAGCATATGGTGACACGATTGGAATAAATAAAATTTGTGAGCGCAGGTTTTCAAAGCTTGAATCTATTCTGCAAATTAATTTATAATTAGATTCCCCCCTCGGGTCAATTCCTTCAATTCCCTACCAGTCGCTTTATTGATTTCTGTTCATGGGATGCACAAGCAGGAGAGTGGCGTGTGTGTGTGTGTGGGTGATTGAATGTGTGTGTTTGCGCCTATGTGTATGATATGTGCATATGTGTGTGTGTGTGTGTGTGAGTGTGTGTGTGTGTGTCTATGTGTGAATATCTGTCTGTGTGTGTGCGTGTGTGTATGTGTGTGTAAGTGTGTGTGTGTGTGTGTGATTGAATGTGTGTGTTTGTGTCTGTGTGTGTTTGCACATATGTGTATGATATGTGCATATGTGTGAATGTGTGTGTCTGTGTGTGCGTGTGTGTGTGTGAGAGTGTGTGTGTGTGTGTGTGTGTGTGTGCAATTGAATGTGTGTGTGTGTGTGTGTGTGGGCATCCCTCCACCTCCCCTTCTCCTGCTCTATTTCTGTTATTCTCCCTCTAGGTATTGCCCCAATGGGGGCGTTGAACTTG
The DNA here is from genome assembly GCA_018155175.1 of Sinocyclocheilus anophthalmus. Taxonomy (NCBI): domain Eukaryota; kingdom Metazoa; phylum Chordata; class Actinopteri; order Cypriniformes; family Cyprinidae; genus Sinocyclocheilus; species Sinocyclocheilus anophthalmus. Next base: position 503,974 of record JADLZN010006300.1, on the reverse strand, counting down.
GCGCTCAAGCTGAGCCTTGGGGTTCGAGCCTTCATTGGGGACAGCAAGCCAAGTTTGATTACCATTAACCATCAGGACTGGATGGACAGGCGAACTCGTGAATAATATTAGAAATGTAATGGAGACACTGTTTCACTGCTCAGATGGACAGACGGTTGTTTTATACTGCAGAGGTTGATGTGTGGCGGTTTATGGTCTTGTGGGTGAGTTAGTCTGGTCAGAATAACAGCTAGTTAGTGTTAAACTGACTGATGTGATGCTCTTCATCTTCATCACTCTGAAAGTGACACACTTCTCTTCAGTTTTCTAAATCATCATCATGACGGTTTTGATTTGATGCGTCTGGAACTCCAGCGGCGAGAGCAGCAGCATTAAACATCCATAATGCATCATTCCAGCACAATTCCTGGTGAATCCGGCTCAAATTTCTGAAAATAGACACGCAATTTTGTGGTTTATTTTGTGGGTGTCAGAAAGGCTGTGTATGCAAAGAAAACTGCTGAAGACCGAATCCTGTTTCTGGCTTTTCTTTCGCTGACTCCACCGGTAAATTGCTTTCTTCTTTCTTCTTTCTTCTTTCTTCTTTCTTTCTCGCGTTGCTTAGCAGAGATGATTTGACAATTTGGTGAGACGGGTTGCAAGAGCTGGACACGGCTGGGATTTTGTGGTTGGAAGTGTCTGATGATCGATCCAGAAATGAGTCTTCAGCAGAGGAGAGAAACAAGTGAGCGTCTGCTCTCCGCTGTCATGAATGTTTGGATGCGTCAGACGCTGACCACACGCCAGTTACAGTCCGAATATTTATTTATTCATTGTGCAAAGGTGTTTTTGTGTCCTGAACACTCCCCCTCATCTGTCATCGGTTGGTCAGTCTGGTAGTCCCGCCCCTAACTCACGTCATTGGCCAGAAGATGTCAAGATCAATGTTTTGAAAGTGTTTCACTCTTCAAGAATCAAACTACCAATGACTGAACATGAAACTGACATGACTAACCAGCTGAACATCTGAATGAGTGAGTGTGTGTGTGTGGGTGTGAGTGTGAGTGTGTGCGTGTGTGTGTGTGTGTGTGGGTGAGTGAGTGAGTGTGGTGTGTGTGTGTGTGTGTGTGTGTGTGTGTGTGCATGAGTGAGTGAGTGTGTGGGTAAGTGAGTGAGTGTGTGTGTGTGTGTGTGTGAGTGTGTTGTAAGTGATTGAGTGAGTGTGTGTGTGTGTGTGTGTGTGTGATGAGTAGAACGTGTGTGGTGCGTAGTGTGTTGTGTGTGTGGTGTGGTGTGGTGCTGAGTGTCAGTGTCTGCGTGGGTGAGTGTGTTTTGTGTGCCTGAGTTAAGTGTCTGCGTCAGTGTGGTGTGTGTTGTGTGGTGTGTGTGTTGTGTGTGTGTTGTGTGAGTGTTGTGTGAGTGTTGTGTGAGTGTTGTGTGAGTGTTGTGTGAGTGTTGTGCATCTTCTTTAGATTCCCTCTGATTTGTGGATATGTGTTCTGTTTTTGGTGATGTTTCACGATCAGCAGCTGAATGTAATTCATCTCTCTTCATATATCTGCAGCTTAATGATCGTTAATCATAAATCATGCCTCGTCTGTGGCCTTCAGTAGAGGCAGACGCGTGTGTGAGTCCTCCAGGCCGTCAGGGAATATAACTGTGATGATGTTAATTTTGTTGGTCTATTATTGGCTAATGGGCTCTTCAGCACACGTGTTTGATGATGAGAATGTCATTGAGTGTGTGGTGACCGTCCGCTCTCGTGTGCGTCACGTATGAGCAGATTATTACAGCTGCATTGATCCGTCTTCAGGTTTACAAACGAGAGGCTGGCACTTCTGATCCGTTGTGTGTTTTCCTTCAGACGGCAGACGAGCGAATCCCTCTGAAACGCAGATAAACGCTCCTGAATGTGTTCGGAGAGACAGACTCGCATTTGTGGCCAATTCTGCAGATTAAATGTGTTGTTGCTAATGAGCTTTAGGCAGTGAAGGATTCAGATACTGAGGAGCCATTACTGCCTCTCTACACACGTAATTATAGAAAATCCACAACAGCTTTCACCGGCGCGAGCTTTCAGTGATTTTACTCTCTCCAACGCTTGACTTCAGTAATGGACGATGAGAACGGTCAGAACTGGGGTTTTGCTTTCCTCAGAGAGATGATTTGATGATGGACCAGATGAGCGCTGTGGCTTTTTCCTTCAGTTACATTTCATTTTTTATAATGTTTTGTTTTAGTTTTCTGGATTCCATTTTAATGGCTTAGTCATTGTCTAATCAATTGAATTAATAAAACTTTGACAATTTATTATATTATTTAATTATTTGAACAATAATAAGGCCCTATGAAAGGTTTAATTTTTTTCTCAAATTTTCTGTAAATTTTCTAATCTGTGATTTAGTTTTATGTTTTTGCCATCAAAAAATAGTAATCAAATTCATTCATAAAACCCTTAACAGTTGAATCAATCTTTTAATGTTATCAATTAAAATATAACTTAATTTTTAAAAAAAAAAAAAAAAAATGTTTTATTTTTTTTCATATAATTCTTTGCGCTAAAACTATTCATTGGCAATTTGACTTTGAATAATTGTAGAGCCCTCGATTTTGTTTTAATACATCAACATTGCAAATTAACACTCTACTTAAACAAAGCCATTAGGCAAAAACATGTTTTCATACAGGGTCAATTTTTTTGGGTTTTCCGAAATATGGTGAAGGTTTTGTGTTCATATATCATTCCACTGATTTATACAACACTTCACACGTGTTGTGACTTTCGTGTTGACAGTATTTTCGATTTAGGCGTAATAAAAAGAAAACCCAAATCCCCTCGTAAATCTCTAATATGACAACAAAATCAAGAATTTTGAACCTGGCTTTTCCCGTTTCAGATTCAGTGCTGGAGATGCTGCCATTAGTGCATATCTAATGAGATAATACCTAATTGCTTTCATAAACAGTTCAGAAAAACAGACAACCCCTCCAGAGCTCCGTGCAACACACTCATAAACTTACCTAGCAACACCCTAGCACATGCCAGCACACACACACACTCATTAAGATCAGTGTGTGTTAGCAGACAGGTTATCCACGGATGGATCTTCTCAGCGGCGTCCAGCCCGATCGCATCGACTCATCGGCCGCTCACTTACACATTTAGCTCCTGTAGTTTGAGCTGCTGTGAACATTGATCCAACACAAATGCTCCTATTGATCAGATCGCATTCGCTCGCTCTGCTGCCATATCAAACACAAGATTTGTCCTCATAATCCCGACCATTGATTCCAATTATCCCCTCGTCCTGTTAGACGCTGTGTAGTGGCTGAACTGGATTTGTCAACAGGAAAACATTTGATTTTCTCTTTGTTTGCCTGCAGAAACACACACATGCACACAGAACAGAAGAATGGAGTTGTGTTTTAAGAAAATCTGTTCACCTCCAGTGACAGTAAACCTGCATGAAGCTTAATTTTTCTAGAGTTTCCCAGTACAGACATCTAAACGTTCTTAAAGCAAGACACATTTACTGAATGCAAAATGACACAAAGGCAAGAAGTCTTGAGAAATTCAAATCAAAACTGAGTTTATGCTTGAAGTCTCGTCAACGGGCCGAGAAGAATTAACTGGTTTACCCTTCATATCAAGTTATTTTTTCTGACCCCATTGGTAGATATTTACATTGTGTCATTGTGCGTCTGCTGGAAATTAATCTTGATTTAAGGATGTTGAGATACACTATATTGCCAAAAGTATTGGCACCCCCTTCTAATGAACAGGTTTGACTACTTTAGTCATTTCCATGAGTTAAAATATTAATGTTTAAGCATATAATGATATTGATAATGATAATGAATTGTGTGCTTCTAATTTTATATCAACAGTTTGGACAGGAGCCTTTTCTATTCTAACACGACAATGCCTCTGTGTATAAGACAAGGTTCAAAAAGAAATGATTGATTGAGTCAGTGTGGAAGAACTGATCTGGTCTGCTGTGACTTTAAATGCAGACCTTGAGCCAAAAACTCATCACCAAACACCAGAGACTTGTACACACACTATATGGACAAAAGTATTTAGAACAGAAGAAGGCACTTCCACAACTGTGGCAACAAATATGGAAACATAATTCATGTATCTAAAAATGGTATTTCCGTCTCTGTTGCAGCAGTTTTTGACGTGTCCAAAATGACTGTAGCCATATGTACAAGTCTCTGGTGTTTGGTGATGAGTTTTTGGCTCGAGGTCTGCATTTAAAGTCACAGCAGACCAGGCCAGTTCTTCCACACTGACTCAATCAGTCATTTCTTTTTGAACCTTGTCTTATACACAGAGCCATCGTCATGTTAGAATAGAAAAGGGTCCTGTCCAAACTGTTGCTATAAAATTAGAAGCACACAATTCCCTAGAATAGCATTATATGCTTAAACATTAAGATTTGTACTCATGGAAATTACTAAAGTAGTCAAACCTGTTCATCAGAAAACAAGACAAAGATACGGAGGAAGGATTTCCGATCCGTTCTCATTCTGGAGAGCGTCTGATTGGCTGTTTGCTTGTTTGCCTCCCAGTGAACCCAGAGCTTGAGGTTTGGCTGCTTAACCTGAAATGTTTATTTAGTCGTGTTTTAGACGAGCTGTTGATGTCACACACTTATCAACCATAATACTGATCAGCTCCCGTGTTTATCGTCCAGCCGTCCTCGATCTCTGGACAGAGACGCCGCGCCTCACGAGGAGCCTTTGATCTCGTGATAACAGTGTTATGAAAATCAGCCGGTTGAATACGTTTGCATATATTGCATATGCGTAAACATCATTAGTGTCAATAGAGACTCAATTATGTTTGGAACAAACATGTCTAAACTCTAGCCTGCTTTCTGTCCCTGCGTGTTAGCGTTAGCATTAGCATTATGAGCTGTTTGTTTGGAAACAGTGTTTGTGTCCCAGTCTAAAGCAGCTGTTGCTGGTGTTTATCCCAGTTTAACTGGCATTAGTTATTTCTCAGTGCTGGAGAAGCATATTGAGTCTGTCTTCATGCTGACTTTAACTAGTGTGGCCATCAGTCTGGTTTTCTGCTGGACAGTCCATACCGTGCCTGGCTACTGGTGAAGACTTTTAGATATTTGTCCAGTTGCATACAATTAATAAATAAATAGATTAAAACATAGGCCCAGTTTAAGTTAATATTAACTGACATACATCTTAGGCACAATAATGTCAATATCGACTGCTTTTGCTCCAAAATAGTTTCAAACAGAGTCACAGTAGAAAGGTTAGTTAGTGATTCATTACAGAATGATTCAGTGTTTCTTAAAGAATCAGTGAATCACTGTGAATCAGTGAATGATTCAGTGAGGCATTCAAAAATACACCTGCTTGTTTCCTGAATGAATTGGTTGAATTAATATTGAATGGGGAAAAAATTTATATTTTTGTGTATGTAATTTTTTTTCCATTATGTCATATTTCTATATTCAAAATATATATCCAAAATGAAAGCGGACACATGCATTTAAAAGATTACAAAAGTTACACATTACATTACATGTGTGTGTGTGTGTGTGCATATGTTAGTTATTGTGTGTATGTTATTGTGTGTGTATGTGTGTGTTATTGTGTGTGTGCGTGTGTGTGTATGTTAGTTATTGTGTGTGTATGTTATTGTGTGTGTGTGTCAAGTCAAGTCAAGTCACCTTTATTTATACAGAGTTGCTCTCAATAAATTAGAATGTCGTGGAAAAGTTCATTTCTTTCAGGTAAAATTAAACTCAAAAGTGTGAAACTCGTGTATTAAATAAATTCAATGACATTGCACCCCAAATCATCACAGACTGTGGAAACTTAACACTGGACTTCAAGCAACTTGGGCTATGAGCTTCTCCACCCTTCCTCCAGACTCTAGGACCTTGGTTTCAAAATGAAATACAAAACTTGCTCTCATATGAAAAGAGGAATTTGGACCACTGGGCAACAGTCCAGTTCTTAGTCTACTTAGCCGGTTGAAGACGCCTCGATACGTTGTATTGTGGTTCAGGAGCAGAGTTAGTTTGTGTAGGTTAGTTGCGCCACCTAACAAGAGGAACAACACGGACAAAACTGTGGCCAAATTCTTGGACACGTCTGGGTGGGGGGCTCTTGACCCCAAGCTTGACCCCAGCCCTCAGGGGTCCTACAGGTCCATTTCCTTTTTGTGAAGTTCACTCAAATTCTTGATTTGCTTGACAATCCTCATAAGGCTGCGTGCGGTTCTCTCGGTTGGTTGTGCATTCTTTTTCTTCCACACTTTTTCCTTCCACCAAACTTTCTGTTAACATGCTTGGATACGCACTCTGTCACAGCCAGACCGTCTTTGGCCCCCCCCCCCCCCCCCCCCCCCCACCCCCCCCCCCCCCCCCCCATGCCAGTTTGTGGCTCTTACCCTTCTTTGGCAGGGTGTCAATGATTGTCTTCTGGACAACCGTCAGATCAGCAGTCTTCCCCATGATGTGTGTAGCCTAGTGAACCAAACTGATAAACCATTTTGAAGGCTCAGGAAACATTCGCAGGTGTTTTGAGTTGATTAGCTGAATGGCATGTCACCATATTCCAATTTGTTGAGATAGTGAATTGGTGGGTTTTTTGTTAAATGTGAGCCAAAATGATCACAATTAAAAGAACCAAAGACTGAAACTACTTCAGTCTGTGTGCATGAATTTATTTAATACAAGAGTTTCACAATTTGAGTTGAATTACTGAAATAAAACTTTTCCACGACATTCTAATTAATTGAGATGCACCTGTAAACGCTTTTAAACAATACAGATTGCTCTACACAAAATGTGTGTTTGTGTTTGGTTGTGTAGTTGTTCTCGTTGTGGGTGTGTTTCTTGGTTGTGTATCTTTTTGTTGTTTTCGTGTTTGTTTTTCGTTGGTGTTGTTTCTGCTTTGTTGGGTTGTGTTAATGTTGTTGGGGCGCGGTTGTGTGTAGTTTGGTTGTGTGTTTGCGTGGTCATTTTGTGTATGTTTATTGTCGGCTGTGTGTGGGTATTTTTGTTCGTTATTGTTTGTGTGTGGTGTTTTTGTGTTATTTTTGTTGGTTGTGTATGTTATGTGTATGTGGGGTGTTGTGTTGTGTATCTACTGGTATTGTTGTGTTGTGTGTGTTGTGTGTATGTTATTGGTGTGCGAGAGGTGAGAGTGGTGTGTGTTGTGTGTGTGTTTGTTTAATGTTGTGTGTGTATTGTGGGTGTTGTGTTGGCTAGTTTGGTCTTTTTATGCGCCCTTCGGTGTGTCCTGTCGTGTGTGTAATTATATGTTATTTGTGTGTTTTGCCTTGTGTGAGAAGAGTGTGTTTTTTTGTTGGGGGTGTGTGTGTTTTTTTTTTGTGTGTGTGTGTGTGTGTGTGTGAGTGTGTGTGTGTGTGTGTGTGTGTGTGTGTTGTGTTGGTCTATGTTATTGTGGTGTGAGAGCGTGTGGGTGGTGTGGTGTGTGTATGTTATTGTGTGTGTGTGTGTGTGTGAGAGTTATGGTTTGTGTTGTTATTGTGTGTGTGTGTGTGTGTGTGTGTGTGTCACTGGTTCCCGTCAGAATCTCAGCATGTGGCTCGTTTCAGAACTGTTTAACGACTCACACAAACGAAGGTTTGAAAACGCGGCGTCCGTCTGGTGCTCTGGAACACTGTGCACTTGTTCCCTTGATGAACATCTTCTTTAGACGCCTGGACGCCTTTCCAGCAGTCAGCCATCTCCTTCCGTTCAGAAGAAAAGCTTGGCGCTGGGCTTTTCTCCTGCTTCACTCGTGTTCGCTCGCTGATCTGCCCCGCTGCATGCTGGGAAAGCAGCCGATTTAGTCATGCCTGCTTCTAATGAAAGAAAACAACCTGTCGTTTCCCGTTTTGGGAGAGAGGTTTTTAGGTCAGCTGTGGCGTCTCTGTCTGTTGGAGCTCGTTTGGTGTTTAATTGCGTCTCAGAACGCAGTCGCTGTGATTTATCCTGACGGCTCTGGATTGCTCTCAGATTTATCCTGAGTATTTATCTTACCCATGATTCCCTGCTGTTTCAAACGCTCAGGACCTGCAGATCGAAACATTCTGCATATCAGGTTCAGATGTGTTCTTATGAGTCTCCTCCTTCTCATGTCTCCTTCATCTCATGACAGATCACTTTTGCTGGTCTTTTAACTGATTTGAAATCATGTGACCCTGGACCACAAAACCAGAACTAAGGGTAAAATTTTCATCTGAAAGCTGAATAAATAATCCACTGATGTATGGTTTGTTAGGATAGGACAATATTTGGCTGAGATACTATGTGAAAATCTGGAATCTGAGGGTGCAAAAAAATCTAAATATTGAGAAAATCATCTTTAAAGTTGTCCAAATGAAGTTCTTAGCAATGCATATTACTAATCAAAAATTAAGTTTTTATAATTTACGGTAGGAGATTTACTAAATATCTTCGTGGAACATGATCTTAACTTGATATCCTAATGATTTTTGGCATAAAATTAAAATGTATAATTTTGACCCATACAATGTATTGTTGGCTATTGCTACAAATATCCCCCAGCGACTTAACACTGCTTTTGTGCTGCAGGGACACATAACCCGTGATCTTGTGCTCAGGTGATTTGCACGCTAGTGTGTGAAGAGACTCTTGGTTGTGAGCGTTTGTCCAGATTTGTGCTGCATGAGGAAAAGAGAGACTCATGTCAGAGAGACACTTTTAAGTCTGACATGAACAAGTAAAGTAGTTTGCTTTGGTTCAGTTCACACAAAATTTAAGTGAAAGTCAAGGGTGTAGGTTTGATTTTGGCATTGCTGGACGTAACAGCAGACAACAGACATTTAATTGTTTGATCAGAATTATTGCTAGAGATAATTCAGTAGTGTAGCAGTAGTAGTGTAGGATCATGTCACAGCGTCTCTACTAAACTCTATAGCCTTGAAAACCATAACAAGAGATGTTCGACTTTGGGAACATCCAACACAAATCTAGAACGTATTCCGGTGAGGTAACCGGTTTACTGCTAACTAGCGAAACATTAATATGACGAGCTGCAGCTCAAAACACATGTTAGATGGAAACACTGCTTTATGATGGAGTTTGCAGCTTAACTCACTATATCTGAAATAGTTTGAGCTGCAGCTCAATAGAAATCATCTGAAAGCAGCCAGTCTCTCAGTCAATGTTCAGTTTATCAGTGTATACTGTAATAAATATTAGAGGAATGATTGTCGTGAGTGATAGTCAAAGTAAAGAGAGCAGATGAACACAAAACAGCAGAACTACATAAAGTTAAAGAGGCTAAACTTTAGCATTCGGCTGAATCTGCTTGTGTGTTTCTAACACTTCGGCTCTTATATGTTCTTACTCCACACATCTATTAGATTGATAGAGACATGTCTTAGCATCCCTACTAAATTCTACGCCCTTGAATAGTTCACTCACAAATGATCATTCTGTCATCAGTTATTCACAAACCTGTTTTCTCTTCAAGGTAGAGATATATGTACAGTGGGTACGGAAAGTATTCAGACCCCCTTAAATTTTTCACTCTTTGTTATATTGCAGCCATTTGCTAAAATCATTTATGAATACTTTGGACCATGTGATATTTCAGTTTTTCTTTTTTAATAAATCTGCAAAAAAGTCAAACATTCTGTGTTTTTCTGTCAATATGGGGGTGCTGTGTGTACATTAATTGGGGGAAAAAAATTAACTTAAATGATTTAACAAATGGCTGCAATATAACAAAGAGTGAAAAATTTAAAGGGGTCTGAATACTTTCCGTACCCACTGTATCTTCTAAATGATGGCCGGATATTCATATCTGGCTTGAGTATCCCTTTAATGCAACTGTGTTTGTGTGTGTTACTTTTTAAAGGTCTGAATGTTTCTATTACTCAGAGCTTTCACACGAGCGGTTGGTTTAGCAGTAGATGAAGTCAGCCTCCTCACGGCTCATTTATCATCAGTGATCGCATGCTGTATGTGTGTATAAAACATGCTGAGATCAAGCTGATGAACAGTGTTTGTGAGGACGGATCCTCGCCATGGATGAGTGGTATTTTCTGATTGTTTGTCACGTAGATGTTCACATCATCTGCTGTGTTTGTGAGCGATTACTTATGACTGGAGTTCATGAGGAGTGTGAGCAATATGAGTTCATCAGTGGACAATGCGTAAACAATTAATCCTCATTCTTATGATATGGTTATGAAAACAAACATTACAGTTTGTTTCAACAGCTTACACATATTTTCAAAACTTTGCCTCTTTTTTTCATAACTTCACACACAAATCCAAGAACTGCACACAAAATGCAAAAAGCCTCTCATCTCTTGCAAAATGAAGCGCTGCATTCAAAATATCACAAACACATCTCAAAAGCAAACATTTGCAAACAGCTTTGCCATAATATTAATTCCTGTTAGATTTGTGTGTTACATAGGGCTGGGTATCGAGTTCGATACTGTTTAGGCACCGACCGAATTGCCTCGATACCATCGAGTATCAAAAAACGTCTCGTCGTTCGGTACCAAATTTCGATACCTAGGGGGTTAATCTCATCAGCGTCAGTGAGCCAATAAGCCTGCAGCACTAGCCGGTGTGTTCGACTAGAGGCGCGGCACAGATCGATCATCCGCGAGAGCGATTCGAAAGCACACGGAGCAGTCTGCTCTCTTTAGCTCTCGTGGTACTGTAACACCAGCAGTATAGAGTAGCGCGGGAGCTGAGTGGAGTTCCCATCATGTGCAGATGTCCGTTCATACTAACCTTACACGACCGAAAGCGCGTGTTATGTGACCATTCATGCAAACTGTAGCATCATGCTACATAAGACAATAAATAAGATTTATTTTCCGCTTTTACTCTAAACTCACTTTAAACCACCATCAATTTTTTGTAATAACTTCCGATTGCCGTCTAACAGGGCCGGCTTTACGCATTGCTCAAGACATTGAGCAAATAAATATAACAAACAATAGGGTAAAAACTGGCAAAGTATTTCCATGTCTTCCACCTTTTTTTATGTAGCCTAGGCTACGAAAATCATGCTTTCTTTCTCCCATTCTCTCTCACAGACGCACACACAGTGCAGACACACGGAGACGCGAACAGAGACTTCTTGTCAGCGCACTTAATCTCTCTCTCCCTCTCTCCAATAACCGCATTAGACTGCATTAATAACTGCGTAAGCCTGCATATCAATGGCTCAAGCCTCTGTTATAGCTCTAAAATGACGTTTTGGAATTAGCAACGGAGTTTTGGCTGAGGTGCGTATTAAAAACATTCGTTAACCCACAAGAGATTTCAGGACGGACACATGTCAAGCTTGAAACAAATGATCTGAACATGTCTTGATGGTGGGTGGGAACTCCAGGCCGTAAACTTATTAGAGAAATAATGCACTCCAGAGACGGTTATGTGGCCACGACTATATGGTATGGTCTTTCTCAGTTCTCAAACAAATTAAGAACTATTTGACTTTTATTGACTTAACGCAAGCGTTTATTCCGAAATATTTTTGTTTGCTTGGGTGGTAATATTAGGTATATTATATTATTAGGGAAGGGGGCCCAAAAATGTGTTGTTTCTATGTCACGAATATAGGTAAATCCGGACCTGCCATCTAAAGTGTGTTTTGGCCTTGTAATGTTGCTGAAATTAAATATGTCATTACCTCTGAGTCAGAGCAGCGATCATGGAAGAGAGAGCACAAGCAGACAGTGTATAAAGTAAGAGTTGCATCTCTTAGACAATATGCAGTCAGGTTGTCGTTAGGATTGTGCCGATAGATAATATTATCTTTGTAAACATTTCGCATTGGCATCAGGCCTATTTCTGAATGAAACAATAAAATGCGACTTATACGCCACTTATGTTTTTCCCCCTAAAAAACTTTTTTTTTTATACGCATAGAAGATTATTTTAACCATGCAGCAAATCTTTTTAAATATTTTGATAAATTACAAAAAAAATAAAAATTAAATGACTTTTTAAACCATTTAACTGATTATATTAATCGGTCAAAATTCTTACGGTCTGTTAACCGGTTAAAATGAACATCCCTAATTTACATGAGATGATAAAGAGGCCCACAGCATATGTGTGGGTGTGTGTGTGTGTGTGGGTGTGTGTGTGTGTGTGTGTGTGTGTGTGTCATACAGACCAATGTACTACAGTCACACTGTATGTGCTTTCACTGTCAGCAATAGAGCTGTGATGAGAGTCTTCACTTCAAGCACAAGTGAAACTACAAGACATTTACTACACATGCACACACTCAAACACAGACACACACGCACACACACAAAAACACACACACTGACTGAAACTTCATTAATGCTCTCTAGAGGGACAAAACCTACAATTAAACATCCCCTATTACGTGGACCATTGTGTGTGTGTGTGTGGTGAAGAGACAGTGTAAGTGTGTGTGTGTGTGTGTGTGTGTGTGTGTGTGTGTGTCGTGTGGTGGTGTGTGTGTGGTGAGGAGTGAGTGAGTGAACCGTGAGTGATGTGACGTGATGTGGTGAGTGTGTGAAGTTGTTGTGTTGTTGTGTGTGTGAGTGAGGGAATGAGTGTGTGAGTGGGTGTGTGTGTGTGTGTCTATGTGAGTGTGTGTGTTGTGTTTGTGCGATCAGCAGCTCTCATCAGTTAAATGGCAGTCTGTTTCCAAGGAAACCCATCAGAGAGAGAATTAGGATGAAAATGTGATCAGGTTCAGTGTGTTTCTCCACCTGTGATCGTGTGAATCAGAGTCAGACAATGATAAAGTTTCCTCACACTCATGTTCCTGTCAGATACGATTGAGCGTTTCTCTGAAGCTGTGCTGGAACCAGTTTAAAATTTACCTGCAGTGCTAGTTAGGGTCATTAACTAGTCATCACTGTATATTAACAACAGCGTTGTTTTTTTAAAGTGGTGGGTGATTGTGATTTCATTTTTTTTCCGTAGTTAGTGTGTGTGACGAGAGGGGCGGGGCGAGAGCCGTGGGAACGGAGCTGGAGACGGTGAGTGGTGCAGGTGTCGCGCATAGCAATACTCCACCGGCCTCGCTCCGTTCACTTGGTTTTGGGAGGCTCTCGGCCCAGCCCCTCTCATCACAGTGTGTAATGTTGCTGTTTGAGCATAAACAATATCTGCAAAGTTACAACGCTGAAAGTTCAGTGCAAACAGAGATATCATCCTTTAAAATTATGGCAGTCTAATGCCTACAAAAATAGCTGGTAGTGACTACAACGAGCAACTGGTGACATCATAAACCCAGAAATTTACATAAACCCTGCCCCCGGGAAGACGCAACAAAGGGGGCGGGGCCATGCTGCGCTTCTTTAATGAAGAGGAAGAGTTGTTGCCATGCTGTCAAATCTAGGGGTGCACGGAAAAATCTATTCATATACACTGAATAAAATTATAAACGCAACACTTTTGTTTTTGCCCTCATTTGTCATGAGCTGAACTCAAAGATCTAAGACTTTTTCTATGTACCCAAAAGGCTATTTCTCTCAAATATTGTTCACAAATCTGTCTAAATCTGTGTTAGTGAGCTCTTCTCCATTGCCAAGATAATCCATCCACCTCACAGGTGTGGCATATCAAGATGCTGATTAGACAGAATGATAATTGCATAGGTGTGCCTTAGGCTGGCCACAATAAAAAGGCCACTCTAAAATGTGCAGTTTTAATGTTGGGGGGTCCGGGGGGGTCCGAAACCACCATTTGCCTCACGCAGGGCAACACATCTCCTTCGCATAGAGTTGATCAGGTTGTTGATTGTGGCCTGTGGGATGTTGGTCCACTCCTCTTCAATGGCTGTGCAAAGTTGCTGGATTTTGGCAGGAACTGGAACACGCTGTCGTAGACGCCGATCCAGAGCATCCCAAACATACTCAATGGCTGACATGTCCGGTGAGTATGCTGGCCACGCAAGAAACTGGGATGTTTTCAGCTTCCAGGCATTGTGTACAGATCCTTGCAACATGGGGACATGTATTATCATGCTGCATCAAGAGGTGATGGTCGTGGATGAATGGCAAAAAAATGGGCCTCAGGATCTCGTCACGGTATATCTGTGCATTCAAAATGCCATCAATAAAATGCACCCGTGTTCGTTGCAATAACATACGCATGCCCATACCATAACCCACCGCCACCATGGGCCACTCAATCCACAAAGTTGACATCAGCAAACCACTCACCCAAACGACGCCATACACGCGGTCTGCCATCTGCCCTGTACAGTGAAAACCGGGATTCATCCGTGAAGAGAACACCTCTCCAAAGTGCCAGACGCCATCGAATGTGAGCATTTGCCCACTCAAGTCGGTTACGATGATGAACTGCAGTCAGGTCGAGACCCCGATGAGGACGACGAGCATGCAGATGAGCTTCCCTGAGACGGTTTCTGAAAGTTTGTGCAGAAATTCTTTGGTTATGCAAACCGATTGTTGCAGCAGCTGTCCGGGTGGCTAGTCTCAGACATCTTGGAGGTGAAGATGCTGGATGTGGAGATCCTGGGCTGGTGTGGTTACACATGGACTGCGGTTGTGAGGCCGGTTGGATGTAACGCCAAATTCTCTGAAACGCCTTTGGAGACGGCTTATGGTAGAGAAATGAACATTAAATTCACGGGCAACAGCTCTGGTGGACATTCCTGCAGTCAGCATGCCAATTGCACGCTCCCTCAAAACTTGCGTCATCTGTGGCATTGTGCTGTGATAAAACTGCACATTTTAGAGTGGCCTTTTATTGTGGCCAAGCCTAAGGCACACCTGTGCAATAATCATGCTGTCTAATCAGCATCTTGATATGCCACACCTGTGAGGTGGATGGATAACTCGGCAAAGGAGAAGTGTCACTAACACAGATTTAGACAGATTGGTGAACAATATTTGAGAGAAATAGGCCTTTTGTGTACATAGAAAAAGTCTTAGATCTTTAAGTTCACTCATGGACAAATGAGGGCTAAACAAATTGTTGCGTTTATATGTTGTTCAGGGTAAATGTTCCAGTTATACAAGTAGGTGTTAGATAGCCGATATTTTTCACAAGATACGAGAAGGGTAAACACGGAGCGGTGCTGTGGGAACGCGCAAAACTTGCTGGCAAACACGTCTATTCTCTGGGTCGCATTCGGGCTCAAATTGATAAGCAATATTGATGACACCATTGTTTACAATTTAACTGGAGCGCATTCTGAGGTGAGGGGCGTGACGTTTCTGGACTGCACTAGAAGCAGTTTAGCCAATCACAACACACTGAGGCCAGCTGACCAATCAGAGCCCATCGTGTATTTCTGAGGAAGGGGCTTCATAAAAACATGATATCATTGGAGTGTTCAAAGGAGAAGGGACAGAGCTGAGTAGAATAAAGCTAAATTATGTGAAAAATAATGCGTTTTTTTTTTTTTTTTAAACAAAGCATTAACACATGTTAGACTACACCCCAAAAACACAATCAAGCCTAGACAGGGTGTCTACAGATAAGAATAAGTTAAATTTAAGACCTTTTTAATAACACCTTATATGAAATTTAAGACCTAAACCTGTAACGGAAAAACACATTTTATTACATACATACATGTAATGGTTCGTGGTTAAATGTAATCACAGTGTATATAATATATATATATATTTTTAGTTTTATATGTATATAGAGATAGATAGATAGATGATATTTGATAGATGTCAAAAATGCTATTTATTATTACGATATACAGTTAACTTTTCATATCAGTAGACAATATCCCATACAAAATTTCCCCAAAAAAGCACCGCATGACCAAGATTTCTGGTGGTGTAAACAATTTATTCTGAAGCAATATTTTATCTGTGTTCTATTAGCTTTGACATTTATCTGCATAATTTTGATATTAACCTGATATTTAAAAAGAATGTAATTTACTTGTATAAAGGTCCATTTTTAAACCCTATTAAATGTATGCATCATATTTCTTGTCAAATTCTTACAACTGACAATTTACACTTAGGCTTTTATCAAACAAATTAATTTACATTGCACAATTACAACTGCAATAAATAATATTATGCAATTATTGTTTTAAATGCAATTTTGAATATACAAATAAGAAATGTTGAGGAGGAAAATGCATACTTTTCAACAAACTTCCAGTAGGTGGCGGTAAGTCATTGAGTCATTCATTCAACCGTTAGCTGAATCATTCAGTAACAAAACACTGCTGCGTGTTGCTTGGAGATTGCGCAATACTTCTGCTGTGATCTTTGTTTGGAACTATTTTAGTTGGTGAAACAGAACAAAACAGTCAATATTGTGTCTAAAATGTAAGTAACCTAATTACGTGACTGCTTAACTACTTGTTTATTTTAATTAAAATCAATGTAACATTTGCAATCGTGAGAATATTCTGCAATTAGCTCCCTTGTCATGGAATGTTGCTTAACTACATGATGTTATAAATAAAAAACTTAACATTCTGACTTTTTACCTCAGTATGTTTCTGCTGTGAGTTTCTTTGTGTCCTGTTCAGCTCTTTTACTCATTTCATACACTCATTTGATTTGATTTCTCCATAAAAGTCTCTTACAGGCAGCGCAAGCCTAAATAGCGCGACCTTGATACCAGAAATACACTATCCATTATCAATCAGTAACTACAGCGGGGGGGAAATCTGTCTGTCTAATGATTGTAAACAGTCACTGAGTCCATCATAGACTGGAGAATTTTTTGCGGAATTGAGACCAAAAAATATTTAAGACCCATCGAATCTGAATTTAAGACATTTTAAGACTTTTTAAGGCCTTTTATTAGGAAAACGTTTTTTAAGACTTTTTAAGGACCCGCGGCCACCCTGCTAGAAAAAAAGCAGCCAAACCAGCCCTTTAACAGGTTTCCCTAGGTTGGTTCAGGCTGTAGGATTGCCAAATGACTAAAGAAACATTTTCAGCACGATGGTATAAAACTGTACATTTCTTTTCTATTACCACCCACTGCCACTTATACCAACGACGTAAATAAGCGCAGTTAGAATGGCTAATTATGTGGGAGAGGGTTGCTAATGAGTGACTATATTGTATTGCAATAGGTAGCCCTTCAAAGTTAATGTTGAATCAAGACTAGTTAGCGCATAATAAATAATTTAAATGGTTTAATAACAATATTTTGTTGTGGTTACACTTGAATTGGTTACAAAATAGATGATGGATGGTAAAACATAAACAGTTAACTGCGCCACCAGCGTGTGTAAATGATTACCTTTTTTTTTTTTTTTTTTTTTTTTTTTTTTTTAAAAGAGAGCAGGAGAAAGAGGCAGAGCCCAAGAAGGGAGGGCAGCAAAGGACAAGAAGAAGAAGAAGAAGAATGAGTTTTTATTGCCAGGTATGTTTACACATATGATGAATTTGTTTTCGTGACAGAAGCTTCAACAGTGTAACAGAATGACAGTGACAGAACAAAACAACACAGATAATAAAAAATAAAAAATAAAAAGTAAACTGAAGGAATAAAAATAGAACAAGTAACCTAAGGAATAAAAAATATAACAAATCGACAATGTAGGTACAGGTAATAACAATAGACAGTTGTATGTACAGGTATATTATGTGCAAATTGAAATGTAGACTGAGTGTGTGTGTTAGATAAATAAGTGTATGAGTGAATAAATAGTGTGTGTTCCACAGTTATTGTCAATTGTTCATGAGATGGATGGCCTGAGGGAAGAAACTGGAAACTGTTCCTGTGTCTGGTCGTTCTGGTGCGCAGAGCTCTGTAGCGTCGACCAGATGGCAACAGGTCAAAGAGGGAGTGTGCTGGATGTGAGGGGTCCAGAGTGATTCTGCCAGTCCTTTGCTCACTCTGGACGAGTACAGTTCTGGGAGAGAAGGGAGGGTTGTACCAATAATTCGCTCAGCAATCCGGACTACCCTATGAAGTCTTCTGAGGTCAGATTTGGTAGCTGAGCTGAACCAGACAGTTATTGAAGTGCAGAGGACAGATTCAATAATGGCAGAGTAGAACTGTTTCAGCAGCTCCTGTGGCAGGTTGAACTTCCTAAGCTGGCGAAGGAAGTACAACCTCTGCTGGGCCTTTTTCACAATGGAGTCAATGTGAGTGTCCCACTTCAGGTCCTGAGAGATTGTGGTGCCCAGGAACCTGAATGACTCCACTGCAGTCACAGTGCTGTCCATGATGGTGAGTGGGGGGAGTGCAGAGGGGTTTCTCCTGAAGTCCACGGTCATCTCCCCAGTTTTTAGCGTGTTGAGCGCCGGGTTGTTGAGACTGCACCAGACAGCCAGCTGCTCGACCTCCTGTCTGTAAGCAGACTCGTCACCGTCCTGAATGAGGCCGATGAGTGTGGTGTCGTCTGCAAACTTCAGGAGCTTGACAGCGGGTGGTGTTGGTCTTTAGCTGTGCAGTCGTTGGTGTACAGGGAGAATAGCAGTGGGGAGAGAACACAGCCCTGAGGACCTCCAGGTGCTTATGGTGCGGGTGTTGGATGTGAGTTTTTCCAGCCTCACTAGCTGCTGTCTGTCAGAAAGCTGGTGATCCAATGACAGGCGGATGTGGGACGGGAGGAGTCTGCGCTAGTTGGGAGGAGGAGGAGGAGGTTTGGGATGATGGTGTTGAAGGCCGAACTGAAGTCCACAAATAGGATCCTTACGTAGTTCCCAGGTCTGTCGAGGTGTTGCAGTATGTAATGCAGTCCCATGTTGACTGCATTGTTCACAGACCTGTTTGCTCTGTAGGCAATCTGAAGAGGATCCAGCAAGGGTCCAGTGATGTCCTTCAGGTGGGCCAGCACCAGTCTTTCAAAAGACTTCATGACCACAGACGTTAGAGCCACAGGTCTGTAGTCATTAAGTCCAGTAATTTTGGGTTTCTTTGGGACGGGGATGATGGTGGAGCGTTTGAAGCAGACAGGGACTTCGCACAGCTCCAGTGATCTGTTGAAGAAATGTGTAAAGATGGGGGCCAGTTGGTCAGCACAGACATTTAGACAGGCTGGTGAAACACTGTCTAGGCCTGGTGTTCTCCTTTTCTGCTTCCGGAAGGCCTGGCGCACCTCTTCTTCGCTGATCTGAATTGCAGGTGTGGTGGAGAGGGGGGTTGCTGGAGGTGTTGATGGTTGTGTGGAGAGGTGTTCAGAGCGGGTGTGGGGTGTCTTTTCAAACCTGCAGTAGAACTCGTTCAGATCGTCGGCCAGTTGTTGATTCTCCACAGTGATGGGGTGTCTTGTAGTTGGTGATGTCCTTCAGACCTTTCCACACTGAAGCAGGATCACTGGAAGAGAATTGAATCCTTATTTTTTCTGAATAATTCCTCTTGGCCACTCTGATCTCCTTTTCCAGTGTGTATTTGGTCTGTTTATACAAGACTCTGTCCCCATTCCTGTGGGCATCTTCTTTGGCCTGATGGAGCTGTTTGAGTTTTGCAGTGAACCATGGTTTGGCATTGTTGTAAGTTAAGTGAGTCCTGGTAGAAATGCACATGTCTTCACAGAAACTGAAATAAGAAGTTACAGTCTCTGTGAGCTCATCCAAATCGGTGGCAGCAGATTCAAAGACGCTCCAATCAGTGAGGTCAAAACAAGCTTGTAAATCATGCTCTGCTTCATTAGTCCATCTTTTTAACAGTCCTTAATACAGGTTTAGCTGATTTCAGTTTCTGCCTGTAGGTCGGTATAAGATGAACCAAGCAGTGATCAGAGAGCCCCAAAGCTGCTCGTGGGACAGAGTGATATGCATTCTTTATTGTGGTGTAACAGTGGTCCAGTATATTACTGTCTCTGGTTGGACATGTAACATGCTGTCTGTATTTTGGCAGTTCACGGGAGAGATTGGCTTTAGTAAAGTCCCCGAGAATGATTAAAACAAAGTCCGGGTGCTGTTGTTCTGTCTCTGTGATCAGATCAGCAAGTTTCTGTAAAGCTGAGCTCACATGCGCTTGCAGAGGAATGTAGACACTGACGAGAATGAACGAGCAAAACTCCCGCGGCGAGTAGAACGGCTTACAGTTAATGAAGAGCACTTCTAGATCTGAACAGCAAATCTTCTTTAACACAGTTACATCTGTACACCACCTCTCATTGATGTAAAAGTATGTCCCGCCGCCGTGTGATTTCCCCGTAGATTCTGCGTCGCGATCTGCTCTGAACAGCTGAAAGACCGGCAGACTCAACGCGCTATCCGGAACGGCGTCTTTCAGCCAGGTTTCCGTGAAAAACAGCAGCAGAGTTTGAAAAATCCTTATTTGTCCGGGAGAGCAGAGAAGAAGTGCGTCCGTTTTGTTGGGTAAAGAGCGGAGGTTCGCCAGATGGATGCTAGGCAACAGAGTTCTGAATCCGTGCTGCCTGAGCTTCACGAGGGCACCGGCTCGCTTTTCCAGTCTGCGCGGCCTGAAGCGCTTGATCAGAGCCAAAGATCCCCCGACAACAATGTCAAGCAAAACATCCGAATAGTCGAAAACCGGTGAAATATTGGGTGGTGTGTACTACTAAAACAAACAAAGAGACACCAGCAGCCGAAACAGTTACAATCTTCTTTTATCCCTTCTTTGACCATGTGACTAAAAACCAAATGTTAGACATTCAAACTGACCAATCAGCAGATTACAACTTCACCCACTGAGCAAAAGGTGTGACAATTAGCAGACCCTGATGAATAATGTACATTTTACATTGACATTTAATTATTTAGCAGGTTTTATCCAAAGAACTTACAAAGGAGAACAAAGAGCAATCGAACCAACGAGAACAACAGTATACAGGTGCCATGACAAGTCTCAGTTAGTTTAGCACAGTACACATAGCTAGGTTTTTTTATTATTATTATTAAATAATAGAACAGAATAGAATAGGTAAGTGATAGTATTAGTTGGTCAGGTGCTGGCGAAAAAGATGTGTCTTTAGATGTTTTTTGAAAATGGCTTAAGACCAGCTGTTCGAATTCGAAATCGGGAACCCGGTCATTACCAGCAGCCGGGCACCATCAGGAAAAAGGTCTGTGAGAGTGACTTTGTACATCCTTTGGCCCGTGGCACGACAGGCCACCGTTCACGGCAGAAACGCAAGCTCGGAGGCATTCCAGTACCTTGAATTTGATGCGAGCGGCTACCAGTAGCCAGTGTAACCTGATGAGGAGAAGAGTAACGTGAGCTTTTTTTGGCTCATTAAAGACCACTCTCGCTGCTGCATTCTGGATCAGTTGCAGAGGCTTGATAGTGCATGCGGGAAGGCCCGCCAAGAGAGCATTACAATAGTCCAATCTGGAGAGAACAAGAGCTTGGACAAGAAGTTGTGTGGCTTGCTCTGACAGGAAGAGTCTAATCTTCCTAATGTTATATAAGGCAAATCTGTAGGACCAGGCCGTTGTAGCAATATGGTCTGTGAAGCTTAACTGATCATCGATCACAACTCCTAGGTTTCTGGCTGTCCTGGAAGGAGTTATGGTTGACAAACCCAGCTGTATAGAGCAGTTGTGATTAAACGATGAGTTTGCTGGAACCACAAGCAGTTCTGTCATGGCAAGGTTGAGTTGAAGGTGATGGTCATTCATCCAGCAAGAAATGTCAGTTAGACAAGCTGAGATGCGAGCAGCAATCGTCGGATCATCTGGTTGGAATGAGAAGTAGATTTGAGTGTCATCAGCATAGCCGTAATAAGAAAAGCCATGCTTCTGAATGACAGATCCTAATGACGACATGTAGATGGAGAAGAGAAGTGGTCCAAGCACTGAGCCTTGAGGAACCCCAGTAGCAAGAAGTTGTGACTTAGAAACCTCACCCCTCTAAGACACCTGAAGGACCTTTCTGAGAGGTAAGACTTGAGCCACTGGAGTGTGGTTCCTGAGATGCCCATCTTCATGAGGGTGGACAGGAGGATCTGGTGGTTAACTGTGTCAAAAGCAGCAGACAGATCCAGCAAGGTGAGTACTGAGGATTTGGAAGCTGCTCCTGCCAGTCTCAGGGCTTCAGTAACTGAGAGCAGGGCAGTCTCAGTTGAGTGGTCTCTTTTGAAGCCAGATTGGTTGTTGTCCAGGAGGTTATTCTGTGTAAGAAACATAGAGAGTTGGTTGAAAACAACTAGCTCAAGTGTCTTTGCAATGAATGGAAGAAGGGATACTGGTTTGTAGTTTTCCAAAAGTGCTGGATTTAGAGAGGGTTTTTTAAGCAGTGGGCTTTCCCGAGCCTGCTTAAATGCTGTGGGAAATGTACCAGTGTGATGAGAGGTGCTGATAATGTGAGTAAGCGAAGGTATGACTGAAGAAGAAATGGCCTGAAGGAGGTGAGTGGGGATAGGATCAAGTGGACAAGTAGTAGGATGATTGGAAAGGATAAGTTTGGAAACAGTAACATGAATACACATGTTGATGGCCTTGATTACCATCAGCCCCTGTGTCTTCAGGAATTCCAAATGGCCCTTTTGTTACTCAAGATATGTTTGGGACAGAAAAGCAGAAGTGTCTGATCATTTCCAACCTTACAAGTTGAAAGATGAATTCCTGACCTTGCTGCGGATTCGTTCAGTAGATGAATATATGTGCATAAACCTGCATCAGAATGAAAACAGAATTATTTCCCAGCTTTATTTGTGTGTCATCCTGTCGTTGATGTTTAACAGATGTTACACATCAGGACTTTACTAGCCCAGGCGCCTCGGTTTGTTCATCTTTGTAGATGAATTCACTAAATCTTTCCTGCGTGTTGTAGTAAACGATTAAGAAAAGGAAAGATTGAAACTGTGTGTATTACCCACAATCCTGCAGTGAATCACAGGCTCTGGTTCAGTCACACACACCTGCACGTTTGATTAGATTCTGCTCTCGTGATGTTTCTGAGAGATTCATCACACGTCTATTGTTTGTGTGGGTGTTTGGGTGTGTGTGTGGGGAACGGTATTTATATTTATGGGGACCAAATGTCCACAAGGATAGTAATACTAGTAAATTTTGACCTTGTGGGGACATTTTTGAGGTCCCCATGAGGAAACAACCTTATAAATCATACAGAATGAGTTTTTTTGAGAAAGTAAAAATGCTCAAAGTCTCATGTGAGGGGTAGGTTTAGGGGTAGGGTTGGGGTAGGGCAATAG
The DNA here is from genome assembly GCA_018155175.1 of Sinocyclocheilus anophthalmus. Classification (NCBI taxonomy): domain Eukaryota; kingdom Metazoa; phylum Chordata; class Actinopteri; order Cypriniformes; family Cyprinidae; genus Sinocyclocheilus; species Sinocyclocheilus anophthalmus. Next base: position 480,937 of record JADLZN010006300.1, on the reverse strand, counting down.
CACATACAGTTTGTACAGTATACAAACCATTACGCCTATGGAGAGTCCCCATAACACATGGAACCACATTCCAGACATTGTGATTGTAAACGAGGCTTTGAACTCTGTATTGTCATGAGGTTGGCTGTGTTTTGATCTGTATTTGGGAATAAATGCTATCTTTCCAAACTGCTGAAAATACAGCCATGAGTGAAGCCAATCCATCAGCTTGGACTATTCATTGAAGTAATCAACACCTAGTATTTGGAAGTTTAGGTCATGGCACAAGCTGTGATTGAAGGATGCAGTTGAGTGGATTGCAAAAAAAGAAAGCAAAAAATTTTCAAAAAATTTGGTTCAAGTTTCAGCCACTATAGGGAGTTGCAAATAGGGAAACAAAAGAGTTTTGTCTATCCTTGAGTGTGAATGTTATAAATATAGGACTGTGAATGTATGTAGCCCTGTGTACTGTCATCTTGCAAACTGACTTAAAATGGTATTGGGATTCCGTTTTGTTGCTTGTCTGGGATCCTAATAAAATCGTGTGTGTGTGTGGGAGAGAGAGAGGGTGTGTGTGTGTGGGTGTGTGTTTTGTGTGTGTGTGTGTGTGTGTGGTTGTGTGTGTGTGTGTGTGGTGTGTGTGTGTGTGTGTGGTGTGTGTGAGAGAGAGAGTGTTTATGTGTGTGTGTGCTTGTGAATGGTGGGGTGTGTGTGTGTAATGTGTCTCTCTTAGGGCAGACGTGAACTATGGCACTGGAGCAGCCGATAGCGGTGCTGTGAGTTCTGCTAATTACTGACCGCGGGCCGATAAGACGAGCTGGACTCTGATAATGTCCCTGAGAAGACAACAGCGCTGCGCGGACAAGCCGTGTCTCTGGATCAGATCGCAGATGCGGCACAGCTTTAGCTCGGGAGGGTTTGTGCAGGTCTTAAACATTCTTAAATCAGAGCAGAAGCCTTAAATGCATGGTAATAAATGTTACACGTGTTGCAAAAATCATACTCAGTATTTCTGTCTTGTTTTCCAGTACAAATATCTAAATATCCTTTAATCAAGATACTGTTACTGGAGATGCTAAATGAACATATGAAGTGGGATTGTGGTGGGTGGCACCGATACCTATACTGGTATCGGTATCGGGCCTGATACTGGTCTCCTGTACTCGTCGTACTCATTAAAATGCCCCGATACCAAACGCATACCACACAGATGTGATAAGTGCCATATTCAACAAAGAAAAACACAGACCAAACCAGAACACAGGACAGCAGAAGGAGTTTAAGGGTGTCTTACTACGAAGTGTATGTATGCAATTAATATAATGTTAAAATTCAGTATTAACGCCTGTATAGATGATGTGCGCGAGCTGATAAACAAAGCGCGCTGAGTGGATTGAGCTCGCGGCGGCGCAGATGCGCGAGCTTGTCGAGTGAATATACCTTTCTCACAGACATCACTGGAAAGTTTGTAGTTCGGTCGGATATGTCAAAAACAAGTAAGTAAAACAATGCACAAGTTACTTAACGGTAGGGAGAGAAAGAGAGCCAGAGGAGGAGAGAGAGAGAGAGAGAGAGGCCGAGAGAGAGGAGCGATCGCACTTCTGTTGTGGGATCTTTGATGTTCACTCACTTTAGCACACGCATCATTTGGATCAAAACTCAAAATCGTAAAAATAAGACCATTTATAGGGGCATTCACTATAAACATAATTTATTTTCAACCTTAGGCATACACGACTTTCTGGCGAAAGTGAATCTAGCAGACTGTGTGAAATGCGCTAGGCTGTACTGTTCTGCATCAGTACAAATACGTGTGTGCGTTTTTGCTTGCTTGAGTGTTTCTTCATTATATGAGTGGCTTTGGAATATAAATCGCAGCACGTTTCAGATGAAAAAACGCGACTTCTATTTCTGAAATATCACAGTTAGGAGATTTATAAAGAGTGGTTCCCTGCATTATTACAGCAAAGCGCGTGATTACAGTACTGAGCCGCTGCAATGGAGCAGCTCTAATGCTATTAAATTAAAGATGATGTACAACAGAGCAAAAAAAAACAGTGAAAGTAACAAAAACTTGTAAAATACATTTTAATGGGCATAATTAAGTGTGAAAATAACCGAAGGATATACAGTGAAACCAAAAATGATTCAGAGACCAGATATAATTTTTTATATTTTTTTACTAAAGGGTGCAGGACACTATAGTTCATTTAAGTGAGGATAGCAAAATAAAGTAAACTGTGACAAATTATACTCAAAATTTCTTCATACAGTGGACTACAAGTAAAATGTATACAAATTTGGGACCAAAGATTATTCAGACTGAGTCTGGGAATAAACTGAAGTTGAGGTTTGCATGAAGCTGTGTGACAGCATGCCCAGGAGACTACAGGCGGTCATTGAGGCTAAGTGCTGCCCGACTAAGTATTGATAGCTGTGTAAATACTGTCATACTAACAGCTGTCTGAATTATTTTGGTTGATTGTAATCTATTACATACCTTTCTATCAAAAGTATCTAACATTATCAAGCTGAATTTGTTCTGACACAGTGTAACTCTGAGTTCTTGTCATATTTCCCCCTCTTCTTGTATATTTTATTACCATTTCTAAACTATAGCGAATAAACTGTGATAATGTGAGAAATGTTGAAGGTGTATAAATACATTTTGGTTTGACTGCTAACTAACCAACTAACATTATACATACTCTTTTGGTTTCTGTACCCAATATTTAAAAAATGTACAAATGCAATAAAAATATCGGTACCAGTACTCGGTATCGGCAAGTACCAAAAATAAAAGTATCGGTATCGGGCGAGTACTGGAAAAAGTGGTATGGGTGCATCCCTAATATGAAGTCTTGTTTTCTGACAAATTGAACAAATTGAAGTGAGTTTATGATTGAAACAAGAACAAATATCTGCCAATGGGATATGAAAACTTTTCCCTTTGAGTTAAGTTGATTTTTCTGACTCCATTGGCAGATACTTCATTCATAATCATAAACTCACTTCAGTTCAGTTTCAGTTTCTCATAAAAACAAGACTTCATATCTGATATAATTTTGCTTCTCCAGTGAAAGTATCTTGATTTAAAAACCTTTAGATTTACACTGGAAAACAAGACAGAAATACTGAGGAAACACATTTGCAGTGTGATCAGAAGGTACAGTAACAGTTATTTCCATATTCTAGTGTTTGTGAGCAGAATTATTCAAGCCTATTTTGTAAAATGAATTAAAACATAATGTAGGTCTGTTAGCAGTTTTATGTTTAAACTTTAAAGTGTTGCTAAGTCAAGACGTTCACATTAAGAGAACATACTGATGTATTGTGCTTTCTTTACTTGGTCTAAAAATCTTAAGTTTACCTTCATAAAACCTGCAGAAACCAATCCTGTGGACAGTAATGAAGATGCACACCAATTTTAATCTGACACCAATGAGAATGAGTCAGTCACTCAACAAACAAACATTGTTTGTCCAAAAGCATGAGTTTGGGATATTAGTCATGACCTATGTACACTATGTACACTGTGCTTTTATTTGTCAAATTAAACATGGTGTCCATGCAGGACGAGGAAAAAACAATGATTGCACGCGCAAAAAATCCTGCAGTGTTTCAAATTCGGAGCGTCTGTGGCCCTCAGTGACCCGGCGTCTCTGGGCTGAACCTGGGTTTGGTCAGGAGACTCCTCATCAATGATGCATGGAGATCTGAGCGCAGACGGAGAAACACGCCTGTGAGAGCCATTTATGTGAGTGCTTTGTCGTGTCAGATCGATGATGTGATGCTAAAGCAGCTGACAGGAGGTGTGTTTGCTCTCCGAGCTCTTATTAGTGATGCAGGCTCATGCAGAATTCAGAAATGAAGATTACTGGCCTCACGAGTGTGAACGCGAATCGAATTGGCCGAAAGACAAGTTTACTGAATTGAAATTCAACACAGTCACACAAATGTCTAATGATGACATACATTAATATAATTATGTGTAGAAACATTATAATTAGATGTATTTCAGTAAACTAAACTGAATACTGAATCATTTTGTCACATTAGTTTTTTTTAACTGCTTACACATTTTTTCAAAACTTTGCCTCTTTTTTTCATAACTTCACACACAAATCCAAGAATTGCAGACAAAATGCAAAATGCCTCTCATCTCTTGCAAAATGAAGTGCTGCATTAAAAATATCACAAACACATCTCAAAAGCAAACATTTGCAAACAGCTTTGCCATAATATTAATTCCTGTTAGATTTGTGTGTGTTACATAGAGAACTGTGTGTTGTGTTTTGCAAAAAGAGTTTTATGAAATTGAAAACCGAGTCAAAGGTTGAGAATTAGTGTCTGGTTTTGTAGGTTTGGTGTGTGCTTCTGCTGTTTGAGCGTGAGCTTTCAGAAATTGTGTGACGAGTAAAGATTTTGTGTGTAAGCAGTTGAAAAAAAAAAAAACTAACTTGGCATGTTTCACACATTAGTGATTAGGATCATGTCATCTTCTTGTGGATGAGCTGAATCCTGTTCTGTACACACACAGTTCAGTCATTCACAGGATTGACAACTGCATTCTGCTGAAGTAAATTCCCAAAAATGCAGGGTTTGCGACAACTGTATTTACAGAAATGGAAGGAAGCGAACACTAGTTGTTAGTGATGCATTTAAATACACTATATGGACAAAAGTATTGGTCCTAGAGCAAATAATGATATTCCCTAGAATATCATTATATGCTTAAACATTCAGATGTGTACTCATGGAAATTACTAAAGTAGTCAACCCTGTTCATCAGAAGGGGGTCCCAATACTTTTGGCAATATATCACAGTGAATGAAGGTGTCTTGACTCAATAGTGTGCAAGATCTTCGTAAGAAAGCTGAAACTGCAAAATAAGACAAACCCATATTACACTCATATCCAAACGCATTTTCTTGGAAATAAGCCCAAACAACAAGCCCAAAGACATTTAATAAGTGGACATGGCAACCCTTCAAGAGTGCAAAGCAGCCTTCGAAACAAAATCAAAACCTGACAGCTCTGTCAACGGTTGTTTAGAAGAAATTGCAGAATATGAGTCTTAGGTTGCTGTAATATGTAATATTGTGATATTAAGATGCCAGAACATTGCACAATCACTACAGTTTGGAGAGTAAGTTCTGTTCCGTACACACACAAAAATATACACAGACACACAGTACACACACATATATAAACAAAAACAAGACAAAGATACTAAGGAAGCAGTGCATCCACAGATGAAAGCGCTGTTAAAGTTCCTCGCGAGGCACACGCCGGTCCTGCAGGGAAGGAGAACAGCCACGAGAAGCTCTATTAAAGATGAGATAGCGAGCGACATTGAGTCCAAATGCTCAAGTGCTTCTGTGTTGACTGTAAGTGACCCAGTTTCTGTCTGCGCTGCTCAGCCTCCAAACACAGTCGATGCAAACGCTAGCAGCTCTCTCTCGTCACACACGAAAGCCGCTAAAGCTAATGTGCTAAACCGTGCCAGCAGCATCACATCCAGTTACAATACTGAGATATGGACAGACAGTTTAAGCACACGTGTGGTAATGACGCAGTGATGATCGCTCTATAACAGCTCATGCTGTTTTAGGTGAAGCATCGCTAGTGCTCATATATCACATCTGGAAAACATTTGCAATGAGTCTGAGACATTTCCTGACAGATGTTAAATAGACATTTAGAAAATGCCTTTGAAATGTTGATAATTTATAATGAACGTAAAACTGACTTTTATCAGACGTTTATCAGATCTTTGCATGCTGCAGATGATTTCCAGATCAAGTGCTCTTTAAAAGACGTCTCGGAGACATACGTGTGATAGTGAATGAATGACTTTAGGATATTATGTCTGTTGCACATGTTGATATACTGCACAGAAAGTATTTGTACACAAAATATTTAAGAACGCTTACACATCTTTGCATAATATAAACC